>JAIFTH010000207.1:0-44728 GCA_019968535.1 Fragariocoptes setiger | reverse complement strand
CCAATATTGAGCCCACAATTCCAGAGGGCGGTTATTTTATGTTAGCCGAGACATCAAACTTGTCGAGGCTTTTTGAATGCGTCTATAGGAATAGCATTCCAAAAGATCAGAGTTTTATTCGTTGGTTGAAAGGAAACAAGAAACTCCGCGAGATACTTTTAGAACCATTTTATTCACCTGAGCACAAAGCTCGGGCTGATGATTTTATTCGATTGTGTTACTACAAATCGGATTTAACATTGAACGATTTTCACGAGCTTATACAGAGTTTGTTGAAGTAAAAACTTGTAGCAATTCACCAAGTGAATAATGTTTGTAATCATTTATTCATTGCTCATCGATTGGTGTCAGATGTGGAGGGCTGGGTGTTCGTGACCACGCGACACACGAGGAACAGTCTGAGCTTGAAAAATTCGAACTTGATGATGAACACGAATCAGAGTCACATTCTGAGATGTCTGGACTGCTCAAAACTGGGGGCAATTTGCACGGGTCAACCATTGGTCCCGTTAATACAGTATTAACGGGCAAGTATTTCATCTCTTGTGCAGAGTAACTGATATACCAATCCTGGTATTGGCATGGAATTAAGGATATGGGATAGCGGCCAAGTTTGGGAGTGGATTTTAAGGTCCTGTTTTGTCGTCCTAATCCAACTGGATAGTTGACAGTGTCTGTTTGGTGATCCATGCAAGCCGACCGTTCGATACGTCTTTGTTTGTTCAATAATTGATTGTATTCGGACACCGATTTCATGGCTCGTCGAATGACTTTATGTCGACTGTCCATGATGATTTTATGATGATACGATGTTTTGAGGTAAAATATTCGCTTATGATGTCTCGATGTATCGAATATCAATGAATTAAAATAGCACTGACGGTCATCATTTATTATTTTTTTATCTTTATCAATTAACACACAATCGTTTAGATGGCATGTTATCGCAGCGGTAATCTGCTTTCAGAGAGCGCACGTCAGCCTGCAGATTGCATTGGTTCTGCAGTCGTTGAGTTTCAAATTCATTAAACGGTCAGATCATTGACCGAATGTGATTCCATACCGAAACGCTATTATTATTATTACATACCGACATACATGTCAAAATATCGTGTTCAATATACTCTGAATAACAATAATCATGGCACAATATAAACCAAGTATGTTCTCTGACAAAAATCGTGAGGTGCCAAACTATACACAAATTAAGAGTCTCACGCCGCACCCGGCTACGCAAATCTATGCTGGTAAGCAAACGGTGGTATTCATAAAAACCAACGACATTGACGCAAAGCAAAATGTCCTTCTGTACAGAGCTCTCCACGAGCTGGAAGAATTTCACATCCCTAAACCAGACGACCCTGATGTCAAATACCGTTTTGTTGTCATGCTTTACGATGAAACAAAACCGTTATCGGATACGAATTGTATACCTGACAGTTGTATATTCTATGTTATGAACCGATTTGTAGAAAGAATCACAAGTACTCTCCCCCAAAAAGCTTTAATATACACACCAAAGACAGTTATTGAATTGATTAGAAAAGGTTTATACACTGATGAGGACGGAAGGTTAAATTTCCTGCCAAGAGGATTTTCTAAAAGACTATCGAGTATATGCATGTGGGAATCAACCATTACGATCGCGTTCGCCGAATGCCAGATAAAAGATTATCCCTCTCATGAGAAAGAAAAACTCAAAAACAAAATCGAATCGCTGATTCATCAGTGCCGTTACATGTGTGCTAGAGTTAAAGAAAAGTGGACCAAAAATGTTTGGACAGTTGCAATTGTTGTTAGTGATCGACTCAACGAGCACCACGAGAAGTTTCTCGCTCAAGCAAGCCGTCTTAACAAGAGGGTCGTCACAAGGAAGTGGGTAGAAGACTGCTTCATTAAAACAATCAGTTCTGAGGACAAAGATCTCTTTTTCAAGTCAAGCTCAATCATACAAGATTACCTCATTCAACGTCACACAGTGCCAGCAATCAAATCACCTGGTGATATTGCAAGAAAAGGGTCCATTCGATCTGCATCGCCCATGTGTGTGCAGATAAACAATGAACGCTCTCGTCAGGTACGCGAAGAATCTCGAGAGAATTTATACGAAGATTTGTCAAATGCTCTAACAGAGAAAGATTATGCTAATGGTATATCAACCCAAATGCGACTCCTGCCCGAACCAACTGTTGATATCGAGCAGGAACCAGAATTACCCAGCCAACAACTTGTTTGGCATTTGAATCCGACAGTAGACAATACTCCTTTATATCGACGATCTACTCGCCCGACTGAGTTTATGAGACCGCCTGAAAGGCACGTATAGACATCCTCTGTTATTACTCAAATAAAAATGGATGCTCAAGAATCAACATCAACCACGATGCGATTTTTCTCTAGTTTTTGAGAGCTCGAAACTTTGCGCGTTCGTTGTTGCTAGTACTCGACCTAACCAGAATAGTAAGCGAAGGAATTAGGAGTGTAGAGACTTAAGTTAGAAAAAAGAATGCGGCTGATAGACCAAGAGAGGTAGTAAATTATATATGGTATAATTTAATGAATTGTTCGAATTTTCTAAACACTTACAATGCCTAACCGAACAAATCAAAACCCATATCCTCTTCGTCGCTCTCTTCCGGCTCTTCCTTCTTAGCTTCCTTTTTGTCATCAGCCTTAGCATCGCCTGCAGATGCAGCCACCACTGGTGCAGCCGATGCAAACTTAGAAGGATCCTTTATATATTCCTTGGCGCGCTCTGCTTCTTTGAAGCTGATTTCGGTCTCAACTGCAATGCTAATCAAGTTCTTGAGTCCGTTAACGACCATGTGCGGCACTGATGCCGCGTTCGGGTAGTTAATGGCCAATGATACGGAGGCAACGTTGCTGATGCCGATAGCAAATTTAGACAATAAGATCTCGGGTGTTATGTCGAGCACTTCAGGGCTGTATGTGGTACCGTTGTCGTAGATTTGCCGAATGACGAGACCATAGCTGAATGGGGAAACATTCAACATGTTAAGCAACGCAGCTTCACTGGCACCGACCTTGTCTCCTTTGGTAATCAGATGAATCTCGTTCAAGATTTCAATAGTGCCTTTGGAGATCTTAGTGGCGATTGACAAGGCCTGGAAGAAGGATGTCTTGTCAGGCGGCATGCCAGTGTTCTGTGGCGGCAAATTGACATCGCATGGAGCTATTGTTCCGGCACGAGCTGGGGCCGACACTCGGTTCTCCAAAATCAGGTCACGAATTTCAACCAAATCTTCACGTGTAAATACGAAACCAACGTTGCCGCGCATATGATTGAGCAACTTCTCTAATGCGGGATTTTGTGACATATGGCCACGTATAGCCTTACGAATCATGGTGTTCTTTCCCATGAGAACGACAGCTCTGTTACGTAAAGATTGACGAATCTGTTGCATTTGGCGTGAGCCAACATTGTCAACACTGACGATGAAACATTTTGGGTACTCATCTAATAACGCAATCAAACGCATGAAGTAATTAGACTTCCACGTAGATTTGTCCTGGCGTACCATCTTGATTGATGCTATTTCAAGAATTCCTGGGACAATTAAGCGACCTTGAATTCGTCAAGCGTTGAGTAAATTGTTAAAGTGTAAGGCAATAATCCTGGGGCTCAACCATGTGTTGAATATTTTTTTATGAGATGGGTCCCGGCAATAAACCAACCCGGTTCTAACATGAACCTCAGTGAGTGTATGTGTGAAAGAGGAAACCGGCGTGCTTTGGACGCCGCAAACCGGCCAATGTGCGGAAGTCGACCATGAGAGCATGCGCATTTACAAACAAAAGCGCGCGCAATTTTGAACAGCATTCTTCAGAAATCCAACTTTTTTGATGGAAGAGACGCCTACGGTAAATTTCATATGTTCGTCCACAATGCACCAATGATATCGGACATATCAAAATTACGATAAGCTCAAACATGTGACAAAAATAGAATAAATTGAACAAACTAGCAATGTCTCTTCAACTTCTTCCGTATCATCAATTTTGTCGAGATTGAACAGCTACAGTCACTGATTCAACTGGATTGTTCAAAGATTGCAATGACTTGCCCCTCTATCTCTCTTTGTTGTTAGATGGTAATGGGTCGAAGATAGTTTTCATACACAGCAGATCAATCAGTCTATCCTGAAATCCATATTGAAATCATCGTAAATTGTCTTTGAAAATGCGAAGATGCAAGTAATTTTGGTTCACGTTCATGTTGAAGTTCAGATTTGTTGTGTTGTGTGACACGAAAAAGATAACTATTTTAGATTACGATCTCAGGTAACACATTTAGATGGGCGCACGAAAACAGACATCAGCCAGCGGACCTCTTTTCGCGAATGACCTTGAAACAGTTTCATTCACTCGTGTTCAAGCTGATCCCATTACCGAGCTTCGTCTTGAGTTCACTTATCTGTCTGAAACATATCGGCGCATGCGTTGAGCAATGCACAGTGCTTACACTAGGAGTGCGTGGACTATGAGTAAAACGCACTTTGTCGTTGTTGTTTTCGTTGCTAAAATCTAAGACAGACGAGTAACTTGTTGTCTCGTGAGTCCTTTCTTGTAGCAGCCGGCAACAACAATAGCAATGCAAGGCAAGTATATTCTCAATGATTGGGCCGAATATTAACGTGCAGCAACGACTCCCCGTGTCGTATTAATGTGCTCTGTACATAATCTGGCTGCATTATGCTTTGCATGCTCAACACATCACATCGCAGCACTAATGTCAGCGTGATCTGCTCGACTCCATTTATCTTAGAAGCCAATCTAATTGGCACCATTGTCCGAATTACGCACGCACACATATATTCCGATGTGAGTAATTCATCGATTGAGTAGGACAATAAATTTATCGTTTAGTTAGTTATTGCATCACCTGCTGTTTATTACAACTAATAGCGATTGCAGTTTGTTGTTTTCAGGTGTTAAAGTTTACCCGATGGACAACGTGCAAACATCTATTCTACTTTTGCACGAATTTATTTTCACGTAATCTCTCTTGATCAATGGTTGAAATCCCTTAATATCATTAGAAAAGCAAACAAGTGTGGATCACAAGCAGTGAATGTTGTGCTTGCAGAACGGAAATGCTGACCAGCTGTGCACAGATTAATCGATCTCTTCGAACATATCATAAGCGGCACTAATCGGTGCAGAGTATCTTGCATTGATGAATTATAGAAATAAAGTAAACTATGTGCTGTATTTTCATCGACAATTTACAGAGTATTCTTACGGACTTCTTGGATTCAGGGTCGTGTCTCAATTGGAATAGTATTAAATAAAATGAATCTAAATCCCTCTAAGAAACGGCTAAAAACTTCCAGTAGTCTCACTCACTCAAAGACTCACACAAGAATTACTTCTTTGAGGGTTCTTATGTGACTTCTGGTTATCAAAGTACAAATATCACTCTAGAAACTTGAGTTGATTCGCAGACAATCTGCAGCTCAAGGCACAACAGACGACAATATTTTTTCTTCTTATCTTGTTCTCAAGTAAATTTGCTGTTCAAACACGCTGCCCAAATTGTTAAGAATGTAGCATACCCACAGACAGAGAACATGATGATAACTTTTCAAATGATCTTCATGTCATGAGATCGGCTCACAAAACAATGGGCTCACAAAACCAACAGACACTACAACGCGATACGAATCATTAAGCGCGTACGAATGTAGTCGAACTGTTGTTCAGTCCTTTTGAAGCCATAAATCGTTAGTGTGCCTGTCTTTATTTATTATATACATTGGTTTGGTTCTCTGGTTGCTTGTGGCGTTGTATTACACATATCAGAGCGGCACGTGTGGCACGCGCCGCAAGCCACACACACACACACAATGCTAACTCTGTTGACAGCACGTGCTGTGCTGTTCTATGATGCTCACATACATCCAAAAGATTTATCTATGAGCAAATTGTGTGCCTGTAAGTCCGTCGTTCTTTCTTATGTGAGCGCAGTGTCGCATTCATATTGGAGCGAAGTGCGTCCTCTCACCGACTGACTGACTGACTGACTGTCAGACCCACATCGACAAATCGACCGACCAATAGAACGAACCGAATCGAACGAATCCATCGAATTCACTTCTAGATCCGTAAACGAACGAATGGAGCACCATTTACTGGGCTGATGGGGCGCCCGACTGCTTAGTTGTCTGTCACCACGACAAACCTTGAAACTTCGATGAAAGTGTTCGATCAGTGTGAGTGTGAACACAGCAACTGGCACTAGGTGTGGGCGTGCTGTTTGGTCCGCCAATACATGCTAGAGGTGCTATGCTAATGCCATCAGCAAACAAACACAGTACTTTTACACTGTACTCACTGCAAGACACAGTGTGATGAAGATTATTATTGGGCGCTAGTTGGGCGGCCATCACTCGCTTGATTGATTGCTTCGTACTACTGATTATTTATTCCAATATCCGGTTGTTCGAACATTACTTATCAATTTTCACGAGTGTTTGCGCTCGCCGCGCACGTTCCTTTGCTGTTCGCTCTTTCAGTGGCTGTTCTCTTTCTCTTAATTCCATTATCGCTTGAACAACAATCATCGTATATCGCTCGTTTGTCTGAGAGAGTGACAACAAAGAGAGCCTATCTCTATTGTTGTTGTGGCATCAAATTAAGTTTGCACCTTATTCAGGAGAAGGCTTGGCTCAGCAGGCATTTGGTTCAAAATCTTGGTTATATAAATGACACAAAACGACCGATAAAGCGAACCAGAACAAATATTTGATTATAGCTTTATATTAGTTGAACCATTGCCGAGAACACAGACAGCAGTAGATCATGCAGAATGTCTTGGTTTGATATAGCTCATTTGTCTAGAAACGAGATCAAATCTCAATGATGTCATGCAATTTGAGAATATATTTTGCTTTAAGAGGACTCTTAGTAATAATATGTAAACATAACCTGGCGAAAATGTTAATCAACCCTGGAACAAATATCGATATACGGTAACGAGTAAGAAATTTCTCACTCAATTCAAATTTTTTGCCAAGCAATGTTTCAAGGTCATCCGCTCGATGGCCCTTGGTTCAATTCATATGACTATTAATGGTATTCATCATTAAACTAGTCGACAATGAAATGACAACAACAATAGGCTGCTGATTGCTGTCCAACGTCTCACTCGCTCAGTCACTATGTTAAATGAGCAAAATATTGTCAACACGACGGTGTATAGCAACAACTATTGTAACGCTGTACACTGTAGAGTGTTGCTCGATAGTTAACAAATCATGATCCATGAATCAAGTGGAATATCAAATAAAATATCGTACGTTCGTGTGGCGCTTGCTGTATCTCTGGATGCTCATTTTTTGTGAACTTTATGTCACTCCAACACCCTATTTTATACACAGATTATATGCAAAAAATCATATCATCAAGCATCGTACAAAGTTCAGTGTAATTCTGTGTTACATTGGAGCATTCAATGGAGCGCACAAGTTATGCTAAGTTTGGTTCAAACGAGAGCAGAATAAAAAGAAATAACTCTTTTCATTGATGACAGTGACTCCATTGACGGAACCATAACATTTAGCAGCCTCGATTGAGTGTCTTTCTGACAATCAACCTTGACAATTGGAACGGAAAATGAATTGCTATAATTCAATGCTGAAATTTTCTCTTTTTCATTCACATTTTACTTTCACTTTTATTCTTTTTAACGCCATTCATTCGCATATTTCAATGCATGCTTGTTCGACGTCGAGTTGGTAACTATCATTTCTGGCTCGATAGGGTTAACATTCAGTCACAAGCTGAATGCTTAAGCTGCCAATCTCATGTACAAGCGGCATTAGTGGCGACAATATTGTCAGCAATACTGATACAACAGCAAATAAGTGAATCAATGTTGACGTAGAAAATAATCTATGAGAAAAATCTTCCATGTTTTAGTTTCTAGTTTCAGTTTGTAACTTATCTTCATAACTAGAGCTTAATATTAAAATAGAATGATCATAGTTCTGTCTAGGTCTGAAGTGTCGAAATCTGTAAAATATAAAAAGTTGATGTTTTTGCAAAATATAGCGCGCACACAAAAAGCGCTCGAACCACACCCTAAAGTGGGTTAAATCCTGCAAAAACACAAGTCTCATTCTTTTCGACGCCGACAGTCGTGACGATATGTCGGCTGACATTGACCGGAAACACAGTGTACTGGTGACACAATGTTATACAAACTTAAACGATTATTACTAGTGCTGATTGTAGGGAACATCATGAATGTCATATGCGCTATTGCGTCACGACTCATGGGCCTTTTTTCAAAGTCAAGTGCAAGCAAGCAAACAATCAGACAAGAGATATGCAGACTATGGCACTGTTAACTCGAGACGCGACGAAGCTCATGGTGCAACAATTTCATTTCATTCACTGGGCTTGCAACGCTGACAATGCTTGCTCGTGCAGCTCATTAGCGAACTTTTTATTTGAAGAAACGCATCTCATTAAAGTGCGTCATCAATTCATTCGAGAGATGATCATCAGTTGACAATAACAGCAGCAACAGAAAGAGGCACCCTATATCAGCAAAAGTTGTTTCGCACACAAAAAACTGACTATTCGACTGACGCACTAGTTGTTGTCATGAGGGTCACACGGTCGTGGTAACTAATTTGTGCGTCCCACCCAATAATAAAAATAAACAACAATAGCGCGACACAGATAGATAGATCTGTTCGGCTAAGAGATATACGAACAATTCGAACAGACAATCATCGGATGGACGGTTCATGGCTAGGTAGGCTTGCTTGTTGACATATTCGTTGGCTTGCGAGCATGCTGGCTGGCTCATTCGATGATGCGATACACACACTCTATCGTGGGCTAATACTAGCGTATTGTCGTTGTTATTATTATGGTAGACTCGTTCACCAGTGCAATGGCTCTTATTCTCGGTCAATTCGAATAGAACTGAAGAGAAAGAGACAATGCTTTGATGCAATGCAAAGTCGCCGCTTGAAGCTCATTTGTGTGCTATGTAAGCTATTGGAGTGATTTGATATTTGTTCAACACACAACAATGTGAGCTCTCACACAACATCTGGCGTTAGCATATTTGGCTCGCGATGCTTGTTAAAATAATTCGCATGCATGCTTTCTGACTTAGTTCGTTCGTTATTTGGTTTGCAGGCGACAATTGCTCGCAACGAGCACGAGATGACTACCAGAAGAAGTTCTGGTGCATTAGATAACAACAATGAGGGCAATAAATAGCGTCATCCCAACTCTCAAGTAAACTACAACCACTGTATAAGTGTGTTATAAGTTAACTGACGTACTCACATACGTAACTGCCGATATGTAGTTTAGTTTGGTGTAGGTGGCGCACGCTTAAAGTTAATGCCAAAGTTAGCTGAAGACAGAAGCAGCGTAAAAATGCGTGTATCACAGCAATAGCAGAGATCAGAGCGCAAAAAGCGAAAATAGTATACTATTTTAATAGTATTTTGTCCATTCGAATGACAAACGTACATCGACCATTGCAGCCTAAGTTTTGTGTGCGTTTGAAATGTACGACATGACTGTGGTTGTAGCAGTAATGATTTAACAACGGCAATCATATTTAACTTACAATGATGAATTGTCGTCAGTCGGCACTCAACTCTCGTTCGTTGTTGTCTTTTACCGAAAGAACGACGAATGATGCACGGACGAGCCAATAGCAAATCTCAAGTGCCCACTCACATCACAAGCTCATCCGGTCAGCTGAGCTTAAACGATTGGCTCACACGGTGATGCTCGGTTGTTCACGATGGTTTAGCATCCCATTGAATTGTTGCATGGCTTATGGTATAGAAATAAAAATACTAAGAGCCTTAATAAAAACGCGGTATCTCGCTTTCGAGCACATCTCATTCGCTAGTTCTCTCGTTCGGTGTTTAGTTGGTGTTGTTAACCCAGAATAATGCCTCTGAAAACAATTGCACTACATGTCGCATCAAACTGTAAGCAACTTTTTGTGTTCCTGACAACATGAAACATAAAATTTGTTCACAGAGAAAAAATTCTCATACTTTGTTTTCACAACCGACCAATTTAAGTGTGCTCACTTTTATTCTCTTTCACTTCACACTAATACACAGCAACAAAGTTTGAGCTACAGCTGTGTAGTATTGTCTAATAGTGCACAATATAGCGCTTTTATCAGCAAGAATTGAATTTGCACGAGTGTACGATGATGGTGAATTTTCTTGAGTGCTCTCTAAATAACAATCGATCGATGCCTTTGTTATCACCGGCACACGTGGGTAACAGACAATGAGGAAGCGAACGATGATGCAATTGACTGTCACACACGCACTAACACACGATCAAACGTAGGCTACACACACATACGGCCACAATGCCTGACATTGGACACACAACTATAGAAAAGTGAATATCCGACAGTGAGCAACTGTAGAGACAACAACAACAAACAGATTGCCAGCGGTCCATCTTTTAGTATATTTGTTGCATTTTGTTCTTCCATGTTTGTCATGCCTGAGTTTGATTACTATTGTCGTCTTCTCATGCGGTTGTTTGGTTTCGTATTGCAGTGTAGTATTGATTGCACACCTCACTACATCAAGCCACTGCCTTACTGGCTATAATAACGACAACAACAAATTCAATAGGCAATTTCTATTACATTTGGAACCACAGAGAAAGTGCGTGCGAAAGTTGACGTTGTCAGCAATTTTCGACGTTGCCATGTCGATGGTATTTGATTCTCTCTTTGAAAATTCATTTATCTTTTGTTCTTTCAATCTTTCGCTCAATTCTCGTGGTGGTCTCTCTTTTTTATTCTTTCATTCTGTTTCCCTCTCCGGAATCAAGTAATTGTATTCGCAGGCGTTTTAGTTCGTATTCGTTGAAATTTGCCGTAATTGGTGAGTACTACGCTTCGCTGAATTGCATGTGACGTCAGTTACGTCATCATAACATCGTCAATCTACCTGAGCTGCTTTCGTTTGTTGCAGCACGCATTCGATGCAGTGCAATGTTACATCGACGATGCCGCAGAGTTCATAACCGACAATGCCGCCAACGCCGTCGACGGTCACGGTGGCGGGGACAACAGATGCACATGCAAACGTATAACCAAAACCATACGAACGTACTTGTAATCGACTGGAGTAGAACTAATTGATTCAACTGATCGAATTGACGTGTGTGTGAATTATCGTTGTGCCGAACGAATGTGAGCTATCAGAAAGAAAAACTCACGAAAGAGAGATTTGGTCGTTGTTTTTGTCCAGCCGTGCACTTCACTTCACTAAATTTCACTTTGGCTAGTTTTTCGTATGAACACACCTTAACTATTGCACTCAACACTGGACACTGTGGGGCGTGACCGTGAAAATTGGTACCGACAGAGAGCCCCCACAAGTCAGTTAATCCCGTCACCCGACTGTCGTTTAGTTAGAGCAACTCTCGAGTTTTTGCAAGTTCCAGAGGCCCAAAGCTTAGCTGCTTCGCCTACTTCCTTTGCTGCTAGTCGTTCTGTTTATATCCGATGCAACAAATTGTGCTTTGTAGCTTTCCTTTGAAATGAATCAGTGGATTTTTCATTATTCCACCTTGATCTCATTCATATCGCTCGGAAATGTCGGTCACGCTGCGAAGGTCCACACGCACACACGCAAACACGCACATACAATAGCGAAAACCCTGTTACACCTGCATTCTCTTCGCATTTGTGACTCGTCAGTCGCATTATGCATCGCAGTCGGTGTGAGTGCGTGCACACGTCCAGATGAGTCGACTATGCGAGATTGTATCGATGATTTAACAGTCAGTGCATCAATCTAGTCCAAACTCAGTGTCCGCGTACGTGCCCGCACGAGCGCCCGAGGGCTCAGTCTTTCTGTTGCTTTCAACTCGCCAAGCAACTCCTCGCCGGCCGATAAACTCACTACCAATATTTATGTTGCTGTCTGTATATGTGTGCGTGCATGCTTATTTTTGCTTGAGCATCAGCTGTACACATCAATAAATAGTGTTGCGAACTATTTTGGACGGCGCTCGTCAAATGTCGAGTTTACCATGCGGCGAAGGTAAAAGTTTCGCCCACATTCATTCGAACAGAACTACTTTTATATTGAAGGTCACGGAAGTTCCACACTGAGCGTGCGCAGTGAAGAAAGAAAAAGAGAGAGAGAGAGAGAGAGAACTTTCGCTGAAGGGGCGGGATACGGATTGATATCAAGAGAGCAAACTCTCAATCGAGTCGAGTGTACCTTGCTACGATAGCAGCCATATCTACCAGCCAGTGAGTGTTGCACGAAACGTTAGCAGCATGGCAAGAAGCTTTCCCAACACAGAATCAACGCTGGCTTCAGTTGGCGATGCCTGACACAGCACTCATCACGCAGTGCAAAACAACATTGTTAACGTGTGCGGATAGCGATACTCTGCGTGTTTTTTGCTAGAGAAAAGAGCGTTCCCCCTACTTCCTCTATCGTCTGTCTGTTCTTTGGTCGCTAGTTCGTTGGTCGCTTGTTCGCTCATTCGTTCGTTTCCACTCGTTTGCTATCGGTGAATGCGTAAGTGTGTGCGTGCCGTCGGCGCACGCGCATCAGAGAATGTTCGCTCGCTCACTGATGTATTGCTGCAATAGTGTTGCACAATCAACGCGCGACAGAACGCGCGATGACAACAGCACTGCATGAGCTGTGTACTAGCTATGGAAAATTCGACATGACTACACACTCACGAGTTGCGGCTAGAGTCACTGACTAGCGCTTTCTAATGCTGCTGGTGTTGTTGTTGTTACTACCGCCAGTGAGAATAGCATGAAGAAAGCAATAGGGAAAATGGAGGGGGCGCGAAATATAAACAGAACGCGTGACAGCCCTCTTCTGTCCCTCATTGTATGCCGCATGACGCCGACACTGGCCGCAAGCAAAAGATATAGCAGCAAAAGCGAATGGGGGAAAGGGGAGTGGCAGACGCAGTGGTAACAACTGCAGTTGTGCGAGTTTGTGCTACACTTTCGCTTGATAGAATCGCAAGAGGAGCCAGCATTGTCGGCAACAGAGCGAACAGACCGAGCAAACAAAAATAAAAGAGGCACGAGTGTCCTTGGACCGCTTTGCACGTTTGTCACGCAACACGGTATAAGGTTGCTTGTGCGTGCGTGTTTGTACGCGTGTGCTTGCTTGCTCACAACATTGGCGCTTGCTTCACACAGTGTGACTCGACGATTACAAGACGACCCAACAGGAGAACGGACAAACAGACAGACAGACGAGTGACGAATAGAACGAAATAGCGGTAGCGATAGTGTTGGCGGCAACTACGGCGACAACGACAACACCAGTGTTAGTGACAGGACGAGACAACAACAACAAAAATTGTTACACACAAGTGAGTGTTCAATTGTGCACCATCTCTCTATACTATATACGTCTCGATGAAATGTCAATTTAACCAACGAATGAAAATTATTGAAGCTGTGTAATTCAAAAATCAGTGATTTAATCATCAAAATCATTATTATTATCATTGTAAAGTGCTTGCGTGTCATCACAGAATTGCATGTGTTGACAGGCAGCAGTTGCATAACATAACAACAGGGAGCCCAATTCAATTCGAGGCACCAATTGTAAAACAACAAATACAGCTAACTCAGGGATACTAATATTTTGAGAACAAACAATTAAGAGATATCTGGACTCAATTTAATACTGCTAACAATTGAGCATGAAATAAGCCAGATGCTGATGCGAGACCATCGAACGGCAATTAATTTCAAGCATATCGTGATTACATGAAAATCAGTGACAATCGAGTGCATCTACAAATGACTCTCCGAACATATAGAATTGACTTCTTTCAAGACAACATAGAAGGCTTTTATAGTTTCATTGCTTTGCGCGTAAATCTCATCGATCAATACCATAGCATCCGAATAACATTCAATACAAAATAACTGTCATATTCACGGACCATTGATTGGATAAATAAATCCAGTTCTCATCACAAAGCATACTGCAAGCATCACTTTCATCAGAATCAAGGCAAAATCAAAACACAAAACATGTCGTGCTCTAATCAATGTTTGTCTCCATCGGCGATCAAGTCGGAGAATCACCAGAGTTCACGGCAATCAACGTCGAAGGCAATTGTTAGCATGTGGATACGACGATTAGGTATCACGATCTCAATCACAACAATTTTTCAATTGATACTACTCAGTCAACATTCTGGTAAGTTTAACTGACATTATGGCGACATAATGAAATAATTCGATTTTATCAGTTAGTGATTTATATCTACGAAAATAAGCTAACCATATTATATTGCGTTATAAGCACTAGTTCCTTTCGCTCATGGTTTGTCATTGGTGGAAACAGCAAGTAGAGGCCAGAACAGGTGCCCGGCCGGGTGGCTTTGGTTCAATAACAAATGTTGGGTGACAACACAATCTCGCCGCTCGTTTGTTCACGCTATCGAATTGTGTCGCAAAATGTATTTTAATTCAACATTGCCCACCATACATTCAGAGGAAGAGAATGAATTTTTGCGCAACAATATTGAGCTACACAATAGTCCGATATGGCTATATTCACGACACAATCATCAATATAATCGTACACGCTGGCTTGACAAATCTCCAGTGAATTATACACGCTGGGACAATGGACAACCGAGCGACAAATCTAGCTTGGTGTGTATCAAAACTGAAGAAAGTTGGTACATGAAAAAAGCTGATCCTGTCGAGGGCCAGACTGAGTGCGTTTCGTTTTGGGAGGACGCGAAATGGGGAACACAAGTCGGTTGTCAGGTACTGTTGCCTGTTGTGTGCGAAATGAAATTACCACCAATCAAGCGAGGTGCCAACGAGACATCAACACCTGCTGAACTGATTACGCCATATTATGCGGGCCACTCATCGTCGTTAGTTCCATCAATATCGATGATCTATCTCTCTGTCGTATCATTGATTATTGTCATGACAAACTGCTGTTGGTCGATGACGACAACAGTGACCAAACCGCAACGTATCAAGTTGTTCATTTAGTAGTGAAATATTATAAAATATAACAATTATCCAATTCCGAGTCTCTCTGAATATGATCAATTACAAACCATTATTATCGACTTACACCGAATCAAACACCAACAACAAAAAGCACTGAGATAACAACATTTGTCAGAAAACAACATGACGTTGCGAACAACACGACCTGATACGAGAAATACACGAGCACGTGTGCTCGAATCATGGTGAATGCAAAAGTTCCTGTAACCTAAATTAATGTTCCAGCGATGTCCTCTTGGATAAATCCATTGATCAATCGACCCCAACAATAACCCGACCTGCCCTTTCGACTTCTCTTTGTGTAGACGCTCCTTTCAACGAAAAAAAAAGATCAACACCTACCTTTACAGTGTTGCTACCAATTTTATTTGATTTTTAATTCGACGACAAGTAACCAAGGAGTCTCGACTACATGTATTCATTATTCTATTCATCACACACCAACACTATTGGCGACTCAATGACGTATTTTGTCTTGAGTCATTTGCTCATTTGAATCCAAAGGCTACTGACCAAGCTCATTACTACATAGATCTTGTCAACGCGACAGAATTTGCAGCCACGGTAAAGCTTACCATTATCATATATTGTTATTAATTATATGCTCAATTACCGCGCAACAGCTCTCTCAGTTATCAACAAGTTTGTCTGCGAAAATATCAATGGTCAACAATAATCATGGCATTGTTACGTCAATGAGCTTCATCCAGTTAGTGTTCTATTCTAGGATTAGTCATACAGCCAGGAAGTTTGTCGACCATAATCGTCGTTGAGCCACGAGTCATTGAGCTTCATTTTGTTTTGTTTATTAATAGCTCATGTAATACACTCCGACAAATGAAATGTAAAATTATTTGTATGCATGTCCGATATTGACCTTTCATCGTACCTTAAGCTAAATCAATCGTATCACAAAAACAATTCAGACCAATTATGAAACAAATATACAGGAAAATATTTCCCATAAAATTACCATCATTATTTCACATTTTATGATTACTACAATGATCTACACTGCCAATGAAGAATGAATAGAACGTATGAAGGAACGGATGCATTCGACGTTTCAATCATGATGATTTTATAAGCATCAACTCTAAGCAGGTGCCAGGTGCCACAGATTCGTCGAGAGAACGGAGGAGCAACGTTTGCCAAGACAACGACATGAACACAACACACTGTATGCGGCCATCCTAAGAACAAGCACGTACATGTCTTTGATTTGACGGGTTAGGCTAATCAGGCAATATTGATGCTGTCATATCGCTTGTCTGTTTTATTTCAAACGAAACTGTGATGGGACGTTGTCATCCACGTCAAAGCGGTGTGTAAACAGCGCTTGAAGGGTGTGAGCAGAGACACAGATTTTACATCGTGCATGCGCGTCTGTAATGGAATCAAGAAGAGGATCATGAATATCAACGGAATTTGCGTGATTGTACGAGATTGTTTAGCACTCATCGGATGGATTGAGACATTGTGTTGGTCTTACGTTCTCGTAACATGTTACGACCATAATAAGTCACGGTTCAGTAAGCTCCAAGCAATTGTGTCCACTTTCTCAAACAAGAAGCATGTATCCACCAGAAGGAATTCTTAGAAAACCGAACTTGTGAGATCAAATACAGTCAATTAAACTCACTCAAACCCACACACACACAGATCTAGCTCCATTACTTTAAAACTGATTCGTGTGTTATCACAACAGACGGCAGCCACGAGTTGCGATTCCGGAATGTTCGCCAAAACCCTGAGCAGTTGTTTTGTTAAAATTTTTTCCCAGAATTTGCAAGACTTGAGTGCTTTCTTTTCAACCATCAGTATGTTGAGTTTCTCAATGATGGCGAGAAAAGCATGCGTTGCTAACTTATTGATGCGTCGACAGTCTCGGTCATTGGATGCTTTATTTATTAAAGCAGGTACATTTCATAGGTAGATAGAAAAATAGATGGTGTTCAATAAGTAGCGCGACTGTTTTTGGAAGCGTGGCGTAACGAATGATAAGAGAATTAGAATCATCATTAGAAGCATGATAGAGAATAGAAATCATCTCACGATCTTCGTACTATTGAATAATAGTATCTACTCGTACGCTCAGAATTTTTATCAACAGCTAAGAGGCACAAAAGTACCCTCTTTCTCTTTAGCTTTCCTCTTTTTGTATCTTCAACCTCACAAGTACGGGATGGCGACAGTGACGCTCATAATAATTGAAATTTGTTCAAGATGAACATAATGTTTTTAGCCGGTCAAATTGACACAAACTGAGCGATCTTGCACACACTTGTGCATTGCACACCGGAATGGTGGATAGCCATGCCTCTTAATTGTCATCATCATTATCAATCCTAGTTTTATGATATGAGAATCAGATTACTTGAAACAACAAAACATTTTTTCGGCTCTTCAGACAAATCTGTGACACCTGTTCGCCACATGCTTTCATTAGGCTATTAGTATCAATTTGAACAGTTGTTTCTAGAATTTTTATATCATGCCACATCACAGTACATCAGTATATCATTTTAGCCCTTTTGGCCCATCTATCTCAGTGAGGTAGTCGAAAAGCGAATCTCATGAATAGTTTTATCGACGACAATAAGATGAGAGATAATATATCAGTGGTTCTTTATAACATGATTTAAAACATATCGATATGATGTTGGATTACACAACAGAGAACAACAAAGAACATTCATCATACTCACAAAAAGCGATCACATGTTATAGCGAACGGAAAAATTTTGAGTTCACATTTTGCAAAATGGAAAAATTGGATGAATTGATGAGCGTCACAGCTAGTTTTACCAGCATATTTTGCATGTATGCCTGATTTATCTCATCTATTTATCAAGTAATATCGAAAAAAGTTGTGCTGAAGAACTGAGGGGATGAAAAATAGCGCTAATAGTTGGATCCGCTAAATAGTGACACAGAGACACTATAGCATGATATGATCGCTTTGTTATCATTACTCATGCCATAAGTTCACTCGTTACCGATGAGACGATGGTGGCGACAAACTGATTCGTAGTAGCATAGAACAATCTAGACAACTCAAACGCTCATTATAATTCCTGGCCAACCAACCATGGGCTAGTAAGTGGAGATCATAGATTATTTTGCGCGAATAATGGTGCAGTGATAACACCGTGAGGTGTACTGTGGCATTACCAACTACTAAGATACACACTTGTGAGTTTCATACTCGAAGTTTTGTGTGTCACTTGTGCACAACGTGTAACTCTAATGACACCGCCGAGATTCGCGTCATGATATGACGGTTGGTTGACATGCGGTGCAAACAATTTTTAATCCGACCAATTACAATGGAATTGTGCTGCTGCACATTGTCTGGCTCAGTTTGATTGCTTTGGTATCGACTGTATGACATCAAATCAATAAATAGATCAATTGTTTTACCGTCAACAACAAACGCCGCTTTGCAGTTCGCGACCGAACAAGGATAATTACAAACAAAAACACAGTTGTGCTCGGACAATAAGCGAAACACAATTGCCATCAAAAACAAACAGTCAACATCTAATAATTAATCATTTCTTTGATATTGTCGTTAAAACAAACAGTGTAACATTGGGGCCATGAAACGTCTCAATGCGGTATTGGTCACGGTAGCACTAGTTGGCTTGACCATAGACCAAATCTCGGCTCGACCATCCGACGATCAATGTCACACACCTGCACTCAAGATCGATTGTCATCCTGAGGACAATGCATCGAAGGAGGCGTGCGAAAGTCGTCGCTGTTGCTGGGTACCTGTAACTGAGGACGACCCCAACAGGAACTACACTGAGGTGCCAGTCAGCACACCATGGTGCTTCTATCCGAGCAACTACGTTGGCTACGAGCCCATTAACACCATGAGCAAGACCAACGAGATAAAACTGAAGCGAACCATGCCGTCGGGATTCCCGTCGGACATTCAAAAAGTCTCCGTGAAAGTGTCGTGCAAAGGTCATTTGTTCCGCATACGAGTGGTCGATAACGAGCACCAACGTTACGAGCCCCAATTGCCTGTGCAAGATTTGCCTAACGAAATGTCGGAGGATTGTGAGTTTTCGGTTAAGAATAACAACAACAAGCTGACAGTGACACGCAAAGATTCGGGCGTCGTTGTATTCAATGCCGAACTATCGAAGCTAGTTTTTGCCGATCAATTCATCCAGATTACGACTACACTAGACTCACCGTTTGTGTACGGTTTGGGCGAGCATTTTGATACTTTCTTGAAGAAAGCCGACAAGTGGCGCACGTACAGCATGCTCAACTACGACCAACATCCGCAAGCTGGTTTGCGTTCGTACAGCGGGTTCCCATTCTACATCAACTTTGACAGTGAAATGTCGAAAGCGCATGGTGTTTATTTGCGCAACAGTAACGGAATGGATGTCATTATACATCCGGAACCTCAGCAGGCCGTAACATTCCGTACCATCGGTGGCATATTGGACTTTATCCTGTTTGCCGGTCCCACTCCGATGGATGTGATTGTTCAGTACCAACATTCGGTTGGTTTGCCGGCAATACCGCCGCGTTGGTCTCTCGGTTTCCATTTGTGTCGTTACGGCTACAAGACACTCGAGAAGACACGCACTGTTTGGTCACGCACTCGCGAAGCCGGTATTCCTTTCGATGTGCAATGGAACGACATTGACTACATGGAACGTTACAACGATTTCACGTACGATCACGGGGCCTATAAGGGACTGCCCGAATTTGTTAAGAACGATTTGCACGCCAATGAAATGAAGTACATAATACTGTTCGATCCGGGCGTCAGTCAAGAAGACGACTACGAGCCGTACTTGCTAGGCGAAAACATGAACATTTTTGTCAAAACACAAAACGGCACCACATTGGTAGGCAAAGTGTGGAACTCTTCCGGACGTACTGTTTTCCCTGATTTTAGCAATCCAAAATCGCATGATTATTGGGCACAATTGTTTGTGAAATTCCATCAGGAGCTTGAGTATGACGGTGCCTGGATCGACATGAACGACATCTCGAGCTTTGTCGACGGATCTTTAGACGGATGCCCGCAGAACAACACCTTAGAGTCACCGCCGTATCGTCCGGGTGGCATGGCATTAGCTCAACACACATTGTGTATGTCCGCACAGCACATGATGGGACCCGAGTACAACTTGCATAATCTGTACAGTTTCTACGAGGCCATAGCCACTTACAAGGCGTTAGAATTGGCGCGACCTCAAACACGCCCGTTCATTATTTCGCGCTCCACGTATCCAGGACAAGGCAAATACTCGGGCCATTGGGATGGCGACATCTTATCCGATTGGGCCAACCTTAAATGGACAGTACCGTCAATTATCGAACACAGCATGTACGGTTTCCAAATGATGGGTGGAGATATATGTGGTTTCACTGGCAACACCAATGTGGAACTGTGCGCTCGCTGGCACACCCTTGGTTCTTTCTACACGTTCACGCGCAATCACAATGATGATGTTTCGATCGATCAAGATCCAGTGGCACTCGGGCCAGTTGTTGTGCAAGCCGCTCGCGATTCACTGTTGAAACGGTACACTATGTTGCCATACTTGTACTCGCTCATGTTCCGTGGACACCTGTTGGGCGAACCGTCGGTACGCTCAGTCGCATTTGAATATTTCCGTGATCCGCAAGCACTTGCGGTCGAGGATCAATTCTTGTGGGGTTCAGGGTTCATGGTATCTC
The DNA here is from genome assembly GCA_019968535.1 of Fragariocoptes setiger. Classification (NCBI taxonomy): domain Eukaryota; kingdom Metazoa; phylum Arthropoda; class Arachnida; order Trombidiformes; family Phytoptidae; genus Fragariocoptes; species Fragariocoptes setiger. Next base: position 23,934 of record JAIFTH010000207.1, on the reverse strand, counting down.
CAATTGTAACACCGAATACGTACGAAAAGAGCACATACTTGCCCGCCGGTGTTTGGTATGAGACCAATCTCAATCTGACCGCCGATCCTAAGCGTATCGAACTTGAAAGCGGACAATGGCACAGCACTAGCAATGTTGCGCTGACAGACATACCGTTGTTCTACCGAGGCGGTCATGCGATACCCGTATACGAGAAACCGGGCACTACGGTGGCACAAACGATACGCCAACCGTTCAGTTGGGAAGTGTACCTGTGTGAAAAAGAGCGCGCTCACGGCGAATTATACGACGACGATGGCGAAAACTTGGACGGGTCCTATAATCACATCACATTTGACGTGAAAGACAATACGTTGACTATAAAGATGGATAAGAATGCATTCTCTGAGAGCACCGAATTCGAGAGCGTCAAAGTGTTCGGTGTCAAGAAGCAAGTGAGCGAAGTCACTGTGAATGGAAGGCCTATGACATACTCGCAAAATTCGCAGATCTTGCGATTCAAAATCAATTCGCAAGTGACAACTGACGAGCCAATAGTTGTCGAGTGGAAATTTTCTTGAGTCATCTATCAGAATGGAGCCATGACAAGAAAATCGTAACATGTGTCTCTCATAAGCCACTCAATCATATATAAATATCAACATAATTTGCATCAATAAATTGATCGTTGTTATAACCTGTTGTTAGAAGAGAAAACAGTATTTTTCTTTCACAAAAAAAATCAACTTGTAGTTCATGAATCAGATTTAATCGTATGTTGTGCGTTGTTTAGTGAGGGTCCTAGTTATCATCGAGACTAGATATTTCTCTATAATGGCTTGACATTGGGTGCTGTTATTGGCTAATGCCATACTGTAGGCTGATTCCCCGTTGTAGTCTTCGCGCGTGGGGTCTGCGCAAGCATTCAACAGCTCTTGTACACATAGAATGTGGTTCTCGTGGACGGCATACATCAATGCGGTGATACCTTTGTCGTCACAATCATCAACTCGAGCACCGTGACTAAGTAGCTCGCGTATCACATGAACGTACCCATTTGAGGATGCAAATAGCAAAGCTGTTCTAGTATTCTTGGCCTTGTGATTAGGATCGGCACCACGTGACAATAAGTGTTGTACTGTGTACACCTGACCGTGACTAGCGGCCCAAATCAATGGCGTGTAACCTTGTTCGTCTGTGACATCAACATTCGGCGCTTCATGCGATGAGTATACACGTTCCCAATCATATAGTTCACCTTGCGCAGCAAGTTCGTAGATTGTCCTTTGGAGTATATTGGATGGATTTTGTTGCTGTCGAACGTTACCACGCTGCAAATTTGTCAGTACTGTTGCATTAGCAGCCTTGATTAAAGCTCTGGGTGGAGATACCGGCGTCGGTGGACAAGTTTCATTATAATATGTAGTGTAATCCATTAGTTTACCGAACTTCTTTTTATGCTTGTGTGTTGGTTTGTAAAACAGTGGGCCTAGCGGAATAACGAATGGGTAAAATCGAGTGATATAGTGTATTCATGGATGGAAATATTGGATAACAAACACAAATCATAAGGAACACAAAAATGTGAAGATAATTTATAGAACAACGCAGTGAGGCGCGAGATTCGAACGGATATTTTGAGGATCGAGCTGCTCGGTTGCCACCGCTACGTGGCGCAACCCGACAGTTGGCGAATGCACGACTTGAAGACTTAATTACAGTAGCTGTAACATTAGAACCCTTCACTATTATTTATTTGTATAATTGACAATATCGTATTATTTGCACAATATTTCATCTCATGACCCCATTAGCAGCTATTTATGCAACACAATGAATGGCACGCGACGAAAGACTAGAGCTAAGGCGACAAGAGGCGATGTCGCCAATTCAAAGTCGCACGACTCGACAGCAACTATGTCATCTCAGAAAAAACAGACACCTTCCACACGGAATGCGAAGCACACTCCAGAGTTAATCTCGACACCAAATTCATCACCAAAATCTCATGAAACTCAGAGTCCTCACAAAACAAAATTTCAGACCACCAAACATATACCAACATTCACAGAAAGCTGTATCGATTACATGTTTGCATACTTGTTTACACCTGTGCTTGTAGCCCTTTGCTACCGCAACGCGCTTGATTGTGGTCTAGTGTTTGATGATACATCGGCCATAACGAACAATAAAGACCTGAGACCCACCACTCCATGGTGGCGTTTGTTTGAGCACGATTTCTGGGGGACCCCACTCCGTCAAGAATATTCACATAAAAGCTACCGACCCATAACTGTGATGACATTTCGTTGGAATTATGCCATGAATGGATTGGATCCTTTCGGTTATCATGCCGTTAATGTCACGCTATTCGCGTTGATCTGCGAGCGCGTATACTGGCTGGCACGTGATTTCATGGGGCAGAATGCATCGGCAGTATCGACACTATTATTTATTGTACACCCTGTTCATACTGAGGCCGTAACTGGAGTAGTGGGTCGAGCCGAGTTACTCATGTCATTTTTCGCCCTGTGGGCATTCAATTTATACCGAAAGTCATCGAATGTCGACAACAATCCGGTAAAATGTATATTTTCTCTCTCTGCATGTTTGCTGCTCACTATTATGAGTTTTTTGTCCAAAGAGCAAGCAGTGTCCATAATTCCTCTATGCATAACCTACGAAATATTCGTGCAGCAAGATATCAAAATCAGCACAACCTTAAGACATCCTGTCGAAGTGATCAAGAAATTATGGGGCCGTCCAATGATGCGTTGTGGAGTGATGAGCTTATTAGGCGCCATAATCATCGTTATAAGGTTCTCATTGATGGGAGGTTTACCAAAGTTTTCAAAATTCGACAATCCGGCCGCCAACTCCTCAGACCCAATTACACGGATACTAACTTTCAATTATTATGTAGCAGTCAATGCTTTCATTCTCATCTTTCCAAAAGGCCTCTTATGTGATTGGACTATGGGCACCATACCTCTAGTGGAACATTTGAGCGATCATCGCAATTTGGCCACTCTAATTTTTTACTCTATATTAATAGCATTGCTCTATGCAACATATCATCATAACGACCGAAAAATTCGCAATGCTCTCATTGTTGCACTATCGATATTGATATATTCGTACTTGCCAGCATCTAATGCGCTTGTTTACGTCGGTTTTGTGATTGCTGAACGTATTCTGTTTATGCCAAGCTTAGGACTATGTTTGACACTGGGTATTTTGTGGTCACGTTACGTTTACAGCAACAAGCAACCACAACTGTCCATACGAAATATTACTGTACATCTACTGTTATTGTTGGTGTTGTACCTAGGCGCAAAACGTACTTATGACCGTAATTCTGATTGGAATTCTGAGTATACATTGTTTAATTCGGGCTTAGAAGTGACAAAATTCAATGCCAAGCTTTACAACAATCTGGGATTTATATTCGAGAAACAAGGAGATCTCACCAAAGCACTTGAGTATTATGAAAATGGTTCAAGAGTTCAGCCGGATGATATTGGATCTCACATGAACATAGGCCGTGTGATGGTACGATTGAACGAGTACGACAAAGCTTACGAAGCATACGAGAAGGCAAGAGATTTGTTGCCGAAATCAAAGAGTGGAAAGACTTACGAGGCACAAGTGGCACCGCAACATTTGAACGTGTTGGTACAAATGGCTAAACTCAAATTGACAACACATTCCGGCATGAATCGAACTAAAGAGGACGTTCATACGGCTATCACTTTGTTGCAGAGTGCCATTCGAATGCGACCCGACTATATTGAGGCCGTGCTAGAATTGGCGCGCTTGCTGCACAAACTTAATCGAAAGAATCAAGCTATGGATGTATTATTGACAGCGCTCGAGTACTCGCCCGATCATCCGGCATTGTTTTACAACATGGGCGTAATTAGTGGATACCAGCAACAAGAACGAAAAGCCATCGAATATTATGAGCAAACGCTACGGTTGGACTCAAGGCATCCGTGGGCCAAATATGCGTTAGCGCTGACCATAATACTGTCGGAAGACAAAGCGACGAGCCTCGGACGCAATCATGAGGCTCAACGATATTTGTACGATTTATTAGCGGATCGATCGACGTTGGCCACCGAATATTCGGACTACGGTGATCTAGCCAAACCGAGCGACATACATTATTATCTGGCACGTACCTGGCTGGTTTCCAATGATAGTCAAGCTGATAAGTTGGGTCGAGCCGAGCAACACTTACGTTCAGCGTTTGAATTTGATCCGAATCACATGGATTCACTGTTAACATTGAGTGAATTGTTATTGACCTCGTTGAAACAATACAACGAAGCGCGTCAATTTGCTCAACGCGTGATGAGCAATATAATCGACATCAACAACGTTACCTCCAAATCAAATCGATTGAATTACGTGATTGCCAGTCAGTTGTTCGGCGAAGCATCGTATCATCTTAAAGATTATGGGCTAGCACGTAGAGCGTTTGCCAAAATCCTTGAGGTATTCCCCGACGACCCGTTGAGTGTGAAAAGACTGTGCGAAATGAGACATCATTTGAATTTGAATGATACAGCCAAATTGGAATGTCCCTCGCCCATTGAGTGAGCGAGTGAGTGAGAATAATTAATTTACACCAAAGCCAAATTCCAATGCCAGTGACAATCTCATATAACAAGACACGCGACGTATATGCTATATATTTCATTATACAACAATGACGAACACCGCGCAGATGTGTTGTGAATGGTGGCCACCTCGTGAGAAGTTGGCCACCAATGTACATGTGATTAGATTGCACTTATAGATTGCAGTTTCTATAAGAAATCAAACAAGATTAAACAAGTTCCAATAAACAACTTTACTACTATTACACAAATTAATTTAATTTAATATCAAGTAATGTAGACCCAGTGAACACACATTGTTGTAGTTATGTAATTAGTTATGATAATAATTGTCATTGTTTTGTATGTGTGTGAGAATTTATTGACGTTGTCATTGACGTGTAATGCTTTCATGAGCACTCAACTCATAAGCATCTCATGAAGTGAAAGTAGTTCACGCATGCCATGCGTCTCTCCGACATAATTGTGAGATTTGCACTTAACATCATCATCGTCGTCGTCGTCATCATCATCATCATCATCATCAACATTGCTATCTCTAACATTTGACAACAGCAGTCACTGTCCATCGACACCGACATTGACTTTCTAATTAGCTAGCTAACCAGCAAGCAAGTAATCTTTTAGTAAGTGAGCTGTGGAATGCACAGATGATACATGTCACGTCGACAGTCATAGCTGAAACCAAAACTAATGCTTGCTTGGCCAGTGAAACAATGCATGTCGGTATCTCGGAACATGCAGAAAAGCATTTTGGTTTGGCCAAAACTCAACGTGGTGTTCCTCTGATTAAGATATCCCAGCGCCATTCTCAATCGGATGAAGCGTGAGACTATCTTTCTCCTTCTCCACTAACGTTTGGCTAGCTAGTCAAATGTAGAACCTAAAGCTTAGAGCGCCATGCTGGCCATGCTGAGAGTCAATGCTCGCATACATCGTCATCGTTAATAATATGCATCATTCAGTGATACACCTGTGTGTTGTATACGCTCGCTTGATGTTTGTCGTGATTTATGGAATGACGCTTCCACCAATGATATTATCATCTCATTGACGTCACATTGTGCTTTGTTCTCCCATCTTGCCTTTCACGTTTACGTCTTATTTCAATTTCTCAGTTGTCGGCTATTGTGTTGTTCGACAGCTACTGCTATGCTGATCGTATCATAAACTTGTATCGGTTTCTTCCATTCTGTCTCACACACAGACATAGACACAATTTGTCGTGCGTCGACTACGTCATCTACGATCTGAGCAAAACGAACTAGTGGATACGAAAAATATCCACATCGATTGATACAAGTGTTCTAATCTCAATTGAACCATCTGTGAAACATTGATAACTGTGAATATCCGGTCCTCAATCTCATCAGTGTTCACCTCCACTTTTGCAATTCTTTTAGCTTACACTGTAATTTAACTGCAACAAAAATAAAAAGAGAAAAGTGTACACATCATGCTAATGAAGGCAACTTCATTAACTCTCTTTCTCTCTCTCTCTCTCTCTCTTGGGTAATTAAGTGGCCACGGCCGTTGCTTGGCACACACTCGAGCAGCTAACAAACATGAAATGTCGGCCAAAAAATGTTGGTCTTCCTGTAACGAAAGTGATGTAACGGAAGTTTATATCTATAACTGTATATCTTGGACATACTAGAAACTTATATTAAATTGTAATCTCGAGATACTGGAGTGATAGGCGCCAGAAGTATCAATTTCAGAGTTCTGTCGATAACCAATGACCAATCAATCGATCAAACAGTTAATCAATCGCCCAAAAAACTATCGATACTATCAATCAATTGAGAACAAAATGTGTTGGATAAGTGAAAGTTGACGAGTTAATTGATTCGCGTCACTTGTCATCGAATGATGAGGAGCCCGCATGGTTCTTTAACTCACTTCATAGTTTTTTACACTCACAAACAATGCATTTTGATTGTAATTGGCAAGTTTGTCGTGTGATCAACACACACATTTTTATTATCTCGATAACTATCGTATCCGTCGTGTTAAGAAATCAACCGTACTTCTAGCAGCGCAGTCGTATTTGTTGTTAGCTGTTGGGTGAATTGATGAATTGAATTTTGTAGCTTAACATGTAGAGATGAATGAAAATTATTTGTTGTAAGGAGTGAAATGTGAAAATAAATGAAATCATCTGTACAATAAGCTGTGTTAACATTAACCTCGAGGCGTATCTCAAGTGCCACTATTGATACTGAGCAATTTTGTTTGTTTTCGATTATCGGGATAAAATTTGATGCAGTATATCTTACAGGTGCAGCCCACGTTTATCTTTGCGTGATCACTTGCTTGATCGCTGCATCTTGTCTGCATGTTTCGAGTTGCATTTCATATGCTATTAGCTTGTTTTCTTCGCATGCTTCCTTCTTTTGAGCTCTGTCTTAACATCATGGTATTGTTTAAAACTGTTAAAGAGCATTGGTTTTAGAAACTTGTTTTGTCCTTACGAGATGCACACAAACAATGAGAATTTTATATTGTTACACGTATTTTGGCATCCGAGAAAATGGACGAGGAAGAGCATTCTCTTCTCACAATGAAGGATACGATTCAATAATCTTGTACCTTTGTTCGATGGAAAACACGTGTTGACTTGATTAGTTTGTTATGTCTTGAGCTTGATAAAACAAATGGGTATTTGAGCAGGCAATCCAATGACGATGATGATGTAGACGACGCAACAGCTAGAATTGTAGACAGACACAAGTAATCGATTGGCTCAAAATGTTTAGACCCTTTACAATTTTCTATGTGATAGCTTCATGGATGCTTCATCGGTTCTGATTTGGAAAGTAACAGCAATCTACAAGTCCATGTGAACAAATACTGTAGCAAGTAATCAGCTTGTAATCATCGTTGCACGACTTTAGTAGAGTTAAAATGTGATTAACAGGTAGTAGTGGTGGTCACACAAAAAGATCACTTTCACTGAAAATTCGCTCCGAGCCTCGTCCGGACGACTTGAGTTTTTACTTTGCCAGGTTCACTGCATTTACAATAAACAGGTACTCAAATTAATCGAGAATATTTACGTTCTGCATCGAATCACTCGATATTTTATTAATTACAGAATTGATTATACCTCGAACATTATATTAGCAAAAGAAGTGACAGCTCTTGCAAGAAGTCACGTTGATCGAGTTTTCGATTCTAATTAGTCTATCTATGAAATATCGTGATTTCATCTTAGTCTTTACTTAAATTTTAGTATCGATCCATATTGATCCATACTCTGGTTAACTAGAAGTTCGTTCAATTATTATACAGTAAGCTGTAAACTGTAGCCATTGTTGCATTAAGCTATTTCAAGAACATAACAATTGGAGAGAGTCAGGGTTCTTCAGAAAAATCTGCATAGAACTCTTGGCAACAATTCAACGGAGGTGACCCAATCACGACCGCATAATCAGTGCGAGTTTGTTACCATTTTAAGTATATTCAAGAATAATTATGTAATGATTTAAGATAACATACAAGAATAGACACGATGAAAGATGATCTCTTGTTGGACAACGTTTCTTGTTGGCATGTGAAAAAGTTTATATTGGAATAATTTCACTATTCAGTGACACAGCTAATAATAAGATACAAGTGAAGAAGAAGAAGGTCGATATTTATAAAAATAATAACAAAACAGTGCGTGAACATTTAAGATGAGCCATGTCGAATTCGGTTGCCAGCCAAACAAGAGCCACACTAATCAATTGATTACTGTTCGCAGTGTTGTCATGCCAGGTGCAAGCCGCAATGATTGATTGATGGCCAAATGAGCGCGTGTTACGCACGTGTAACGTAGAGTACAAGTCTCTTGTACAAGAGCTAGTTTTCTGGCGTCAATGAAATTGACGTTGGCGCTAATGTTGATCGTCTGATCGCTTGATGAGCCATTACTTGCTTGATTTGCAACCTTGTGTTAGCCTTTGTAATCTGCATGCGAATGAGCACGTCTGTGAGCCTGTGTGTGTGTGTGTGTGTGTTAATTACTGTTGAGCTGAGTTGATTGTGAGAGTTTGTGTGTATGTGAGTTTACAAAAAAAACTACACTTGACTTGCCATGCTCGACTTGGCTAAGGAATGCATGATTGGTTGAAATGGCCAAAGTCAAGATCTGCCACAAAATCTGTTCGTATGAGCATTGTGCCTGTGTGCAGGATAAACAGGTGAAGATAGTTGAGAAAATCGTAATCATGTTGGTGGCTACGATAATTTACGACATGCCAGTGGTTGCGGTGATCGTTGTCGGTCGTCGTCGGTCGTTGGTGATGGCAACGAAATGATTGGTTAAGAGAAGAAAAAACGTCATCAATGATACAAAGAGTTGATAAATTAAACAGTTTTAATATTCTCTTCAGGTTGAGCTGGACAAGCTAAACCTATTATATAGCGTGATATCAGAAGAATTGAAGATTGATATTTCAACACGTTATAAAATGAATATCATCATAAAGTTACAAAGTGGTCTTAAGCTTGTGAATGAGCGCTTGAATCTCAAGTTGAGACTCCTTCTACCTCTTCTTCTTGTTTGAGCATTGAGCAATGAGTGATGAGCTGTAGCGCGAATTGAAAATTATCATTAGACATTCACACATGCATCACATGATTGAGTGAATGAGTGAGCGAGAGAGCGAGAGAGCGAACGAGCAAGCCAGCTGACGTCGAGTCGAGTTAATTCAAGTTAAATCAAATCAAGTCAATCGATGAGTGAATTCAATGGACCCGATAATAGTTGGATATTCAATAATCGTCGATGAAAATTTCAAAATTTTCCATGCTTTAAGAGAGCTTGAGGGGTTGAGTGTGTAGTTAATGAAGTGTCCTTGATTGTTCACAATCTTGATTGATCCACAAACGAATGCGATTCAACGAACGCACGTGATTGATTAACCCTTCTTCGATTTAACCCACTAGCCAATTAAACATTGAATACGTAGTAAACGGTCAAGTGGGTCTCTGCATTGAATTGCAACAAATCAAACTTGCAAATGTTGATTCAATCATTTAGTGGTTTTTTCTCTTTGCATTGAAATATTGATTGAAAAAAATGATTGCTCTTTCTCTCTTTATCAAGTCTTTATCACAGCTCTCAATCATGTTGTCGTTCGTTTGCTCGCTCGCTTACTCGTTTGTCGTCTCACCTAAAATTCGCCCGACAGTCAACAATTGTCGCTATAGCACGGATGACACTGAAGTTTGTTTGCATTAGGCTGCTCACATGATATGCGTCGAGTTAATGAACTTGAGTGCAAACATTGAGTTCATTGGTTGCTCGACCAGTGAGTTGTTCCATTCAGCTGCCAATAAAAGTGCACTGTTGGCATTGAAAATGATGTCGGAAGAGACGAACGCATTTGTCCTTGATCGTCGATGAACAACAATTGTTTGGCTCGCAATCGTTCATTGATTGTGCATTTCGAATGTGTATTTGTGTGTAAGGTTTCGCGAAACAATGATCGATCTGTGAATCAAGACAGACTGTGATTGAATCAAGCGAATGAGAATAACGAATCGAACGAGATTCTCAAAGAAATCACACAGAAATAACGAAATCAAAGGAGAAAGAATAAATCAAGTGCAAGTTCTCTTTTGTAATGAATGAAGGAAAGAAAGTTTTCTATTTGTTGTTGTTGTCGTATGACAACTGTTTGCATAAATTCATATAAATGCTCTCCCATTCAATGCTGTGTACGCTTGTGTACTTAAATGTAAGCCAATGACAAGACTCTATTGTGTAATCTATTGTGTGTTGTAAGAATGAGGAGTAGAAGAAGAAGAAGAAAAAGAAAAAGAGGACGAAGAAGAAACGTATGTATTGCGTGATTTAGCGTCACACTAGCTGTTTAGCGGCACCCACGCCAACAAAAGAGCGTCAAAGATTTAGTCAGCAACAACAACTGACTCTATTGGCTATATACGCTGACACACGAACGCTAGATGAGAAACGAACAATGACTAACATGGTGGTCAATCAAAGCTTGCACGAATGTGCGTGCGCGTAAACTTGTTACTTTTAAATAGTGATAATAATTTAAAATAATATGCATCATATTTCCTCTCATTCTTATTCTCATTATTATCATTACCGTTTGAAAGTCCATTTCATTCGTGCTCATTCGTAATCATCGTCATCATCACAATCATCGTACATGTCGTTCGTTGATTGTCATTGTGTTGAGTGTGAGTATGAGTGTGTGCGACCACAGAGAAAGTGAGTATGACGTAATGGTTGTTTATATTACGAGCTAATCGTTGCTAGAGAGTCATAACAACAGATACGAGCCTTTCACTTTCACTCTCCCTTTTAGTCTGAAGAATAAACTAGAATAGACTAAAATTGTCAGTTTTAAACTTGTGGCCACATTGAACGGCGAGCTAAGGCCGATGAACACACGAGCCGAACTAACAAGTGCTCATGAGTGGCTGACAAGCTAACAAGTGTGAATAAATGCAAATCGCAAGACAAGCATTGTAGCCTTGGCCTTGCTGCTTAGCCCAACAATGGTCACAGTAACAGCAGCAGCAGCAGCAACTACAACAACAACAACAACAACAACAACAACAGAAACAGAAACAACAGTTACATAAAGAGCTACAACTGCATGAAAGGTAAAGAGATGAGCACTGTACCTGGTAGGAGCTGTATAACAGAGTGAGATTCACGAGCACAACATCAAGTGGTACAAATGCAACCACACCAGGTAACTCGCTTTTGCTCGCTCATAGCAGTTAATGACGCGACGATTTGAATTATCATTTGAATGAAACAAATTAGCCTCTCTAACTGACTGGCATTTGCGTTCACGAACGTCGTTAGTTGTTTTGCACGATAATAGTTGAAAGATAATAGTTTTGTGTGTGTGTGTGTGTGTATCATAATAAGAGTTTCTTAAAAAAATAACAGAGCGTGCAATATCCGTTTAACAGAACGAAGACGTGTGACATTTAGCTTGAAATAAAACACTGGCTGTGTGTCACGACTATCTGATGTATCAAGACTTACCCGTGTGTATTTGTGGGTGTGTGCGTCATCCATACTACTTACTGTATTGTCCAATTGGCTATCAATGTTCAATGTAGCTGGTGCTGTGTTGACAAGTGGTCGACTCACTCTCTTGACAGGTCCAATCAAATTCAAATGTAAATTACAAATTACAAAGCAACAAAATGCTATTCCACGCTATTGATTCTCGTATGATTCTGATCTAGGCGGTCAGTGGACGCATAATGTACCAATTGCGGTGTTGTGTGGACGCTGCCAGGCTGCCCGAATCATCAGCTTGCTGTTGCTGTTGTCGATCGTCAGCAGTGTTGTCGGCGTCACCGAATGAGCTTAATTGTTGTTGTTGCGACGCATACGAATTGTCGATATTTTCGCGCTGCTGCTGCTGCTGTTGATTTGCATAATTCTTCTGTAGCGGCTGTGTGTCGCCATATTGTGACGATTGGCGCGACGAGTATCCGCCTGATGTCGGCTGCACTGACGGTGTACTTGTCACCGAGACAGGTGTGTCGTCGAATGACGATTGTTGATCTTGCGTCTGCTGATCGTCATCTACTAGCGTGTCGTATGACGATACAATGGCCGAGCTGGTCGGTGTGGTGATTCGTTGTTGTTGCGCAGGTTGTTGTACAGGTGCTTGAAGTGGTGCCGGTCGTGCCGGTTGTGGCGACTGCACAGCAGACGGACGCAAGCTTGATGTTTTGCCTTGACGTGGCTGCTGTTGCTGCTGCTCATGCCAACATTGTAATTTAATCCCAACATCGATTCAATTGATTAAATGTGTGTTCGTCGAATCATGCATTTGTGAGCGTGTATGTGTGAAGGTCAAACCGGAAGTCAAAAAGATTAGTCTCTTTCTTTCCAACAATCAACAAATTAGATTAGAGAGTGTTGTATGTCATCGTGATCGTTAGCACTCTCTTGAGCTGATTCAGAGTGAGTAAAACTCCCAGAAAGTAATTGATTGATTGTTAGCTTATTACTTGAGTAAGTAGTAAGCTAGTCATTCTAAGTGTGAAACAACAGCAGCGACAATTGAAACAAAAACTGAAACTGAACGCTAAAAGTTGAACGCCTGTTGACAATGTGTGTTGTCGGGCAATGAGTAAGTCAGTCACGATAGTTAGTACTAGTGCTAGAGCTAGCTGTGTAGGATTAGCGTGGCGCCATTGTTCGATTGCTCTTCACCGTCATCTTGTATGTATGTGTGTGTGTGTGTGTGTGTGTCACAACAATAACAAGTCGCGACAAAACTTCGTTTGCTCTGGTCAAGTGATTTACATGTAAACATGTGTTGGCTGGCATTGTACGTAAACATATATATCAACAGCAACAACAACGTACTCGCAGATTAACGTAAGCACAACGTGAGCGTGTCGCCACTGGAAGATCGGCCATAATAAAGCAGCCGATAATACAAATTCTTACACATCAAGTTCACTAGTAGTAACGCTCAATCTATTGATTGCAATGCTCATTGACATGATTACATTGGCGCTGCCGTCTTCGCAATCAAGTAATTCTATTACTTGATGAACAATGATCGCACTGATGAACAGTGTAGAGGCATCGCACAGGTCAGTGGCAAGATATCGATCAGTTCAAGTGCACGCAATGCACTTGTTGGCTTGTCGCTTGTGCTTGTGAGCTTCTGAATGATGATATCAGCCCTTATGAATTAAGCAAGACGTTTCCATCGACTCGTATCGGCTTCAATTTGATTTGATATGATTTGAAAATCGATTGATTTGTTGACATTTCAATCGTGCGATCACATCGAAGCCGGCAATCATGACTAGTCAACAGCGTCGTTGTCATACGTAAGCCGAAGCTCAAGAGCTGAGCCTCCGAACCAACCTAATTACTAACATAATTTGGCTAATCATTACTTCTCCATTACAACACTGACTGTTCTCTCGAGCTGATCGATCGATCTATCAATCTATTGAGATCGATTGAGATCCCCTGAATGAATTATGACACTACTTACACTTGTGTAGATCGCAGATGGCTGTTGTTGTACTGTTCTGATTGATTGTCGATCATCAAATTGTGCTTGATTGTTATTATTGTAGCCTGTGGTGGCTCTGTTGTTGTTGTTGTTGTTGCTATTGTAAGCACCAAAGAACGAATTGTCTGGCTTGACTGTGGTCAATGTGGCACGTGCTCGTTGTGCTGGCGAAGTGAAGCCTCGTTCATTATCACCATATGTTTGCTGCTGTTGTACGTTAGTGTTTTGTCTGGCCGGAAGTTGAGCTGCTGGCTGCTGAGAGCGCGGTCTTTGCAATTGCTGACTCGCTGGTTCGGCTGACGATTTGCCTGTTCCATCCAGCATTGACATGAACATTGACATAGACATTGTATTTAGTTAGCGAGCGAGATTAGAGTTGTAGGTATCATAGTGAGCTCGTATAGCTAGCATTGTGTGGCTTACCCAATTGTTCGTTGGCCGAGTAGAATTGTGACGACTTTGAGCAATCGACCGAGTGCCAATAATCGCACGCCAAGATAGCCTGATTGAAAACAGTGCCTACGCCGCACAGAAACGATTCACGGCGACCTTGCCAGCACACGTGGAACGCCTGACACTTGGTCTCCTCGTCGGCATACATGCCAAAGTCGTACGGTCGGCCTTCGCACGAAAACGACGTCTTGGGGATGCGCGTGTAGTTGGGAAAATCGACGCCAGGCGTGCCTGCCACCGAGCCGTACAGCGCGGGCTCAGAATCGGCCAGATCATCGTTGCTGTTGGCGCCACCATGAGTTGCTGCCGACGATGACGAGCCACCAGCGCCAGTCGAATAGCCCGCTGAATAATCAATCGGTTGATGCTGTTGATCTTGAGGTGTGAAATAATCATCGCCATCTTGTTGTTGTTGTTGCTGTTGAGTTACTGCAACAGGTGAGGCCAATTGTTGCTGTTGCTGCGGAGTTTGGGGACGAGCAAAGCCGTATTGTGATGGACGCTGTATTTGTGGTTGGTCATAATTGTTGCTCTGCTTGACTCGATCGATGCTTGCCTGAACCTTGGGCGCCTGAGGTCGAGCGATGGGTGCATTATTATTGTTGTTACTGCTAGCGTAATTGTTGCTGCTTGAAATTGGACTACTTTTCGTGCTGCCAACAACACGTGGCGGCTGACGGTGCACCTGCTGCTGCTGCGGTTGTAGTTGGCCACCTTTAGTGGCGCCTTGTGCTTGCACACTGTGACTTGTGATCAATACTTGTGACAATATCACTACAGCAGATAACAACGGAAAATATCTATGATTATACTTATTTGTTATTATCGTAGTTGGCAACATTTTTCTTGCTTTGTTTGATATCGAATTTTAGTGTTATGTTCGTCGAGCGCTATTTGGCTAGTTAGTTGTCATGGATTAAACTTTGTGATCGTTGTCAATAATGTTGTTGCTGTATTCTCACCACGCAAGTACTTAACGGAGCACGTCTGTCACTGAACTCAACTAAACTAAACTAAACTAAACATTCAAACATGTCGAAAATGAAATGATGAAAACTTTTTCTTTCTTGACTCACAAACAAAACTTGTTGAACATTCTCGACGGTCGCGTGTTGAGAAATGAGAATACCAGAAACGTGCCCACTGTGTTTTGTACACTAGTTGTTTCATTAACGACGACGAACGGACGGACGGATGAACGAACTAGCAGTTAACTTACAGTTAGCAACAGCAGCATAGCAAGTGTAAGTGGTGGGGCCAGCGCCAGTGTTCAGTTGAAATGTCGGCGCGTGCTCATTGCGTGCTTGTAAGCCTTTATGTCCTTTATTTATGGTGGCTGGTTGTATGGCAGCAGCAACAGAGCATCAGAGATTAACTCAAGCAGACAGTTAGTTTCTGGTGCTGTGCACCTGTCTAACGTCTACTGCACACTCAACTCAAGCTCAAGCTCAAATTGAAACTCAAATATGCTTTGTTGTTGAATATTTTCTGTGCTGGCCGTGACTGTGTTGTTCTTTAGCACAACACACTTTTGCTATTGCCATAGACACAAGTGTTCGTTCGGCACACACGCACTTACACACTGACCGATGTCTTGCCAAACTGCTAGCTTCGTGCATTGCGCTCTTGCATTGGTAATCGTGCAGCTCGCATACACACACACATAGACACATACACTTTTACTTAAGTCAATGATACAACGATGACCACCAACAACGAGGCAACAAGAAAAAACATCGCACAATGCAGACGATCACACTCTTACTTGGTGGGCGGCACTTTCACTTGTTGCTGCTGCTGCTGTTCCTGCTGTTCCTGCTGATGCTCTGTGTAGCATTTGCTGCTGATTGTAACAAAGCTTGTTGTTGCTGCTTTCGTGCACAACGAGCTTTGTAACAATCGTTGAATTCCTGCTGTCTTGCGTTCCCTTGCGTTGCGTTGCCTTTCCTTGCCTTAGTATGTAATGCCGTGTCATGTCATGCTAATGTTCACCTTGTCTCATGTAAGATGAAATGAAAAATACGTGCCAAAATGACTCATTTCAAATGAGAATTGCATTGCATGATTTGTTTGTGTGACGCTGTTTAGTTTCATCATCGATATCGTCTTCTTATGATTGCTCTTCCGTGCTCTTCCCTCAATTGTTGCTCTTATTTTTTCTCTTATAAATAATCGATTTGTTTGTTTCTCTCGTCTTGTACAAGATGATTCATGTTCAACACTGATCATACTGATAGTGATGCCTCAATTGTGAATAGCCTAGATCAAATTTCTAATAGCTTTTAGCGAGTAACATTGAAATTGAACAATTC
The DNA here is from genome assembly GCA_019968535.1 of Fragariocoptes setiger. NCBI lineage: Eukaryota > Metazoa > Arthropoda > Arachnida > Trombidiformes > Phytoptidae > Fragariocoptes > Fragariocoptes setiger. The sequence continues at coordinate 7,530 of JAIFTH010000207.1, read as the reverse complement.
GACACACATGTATGTTTGGTTTTGTTTGTGTTTCGTTTTGAATTTGTGACACAGTATTTAATGGGACAGTGCAAAGTCAATAGCTAGGAGGCCGAGGAATAAAGGCCGCCGATCATTTCACACGACACACATTTCGTGCAATGATATGAAACAACAACAACAAACAAACAAACCAACACGAGAACGGCAGCTAGACGCCAATAACAGCGTGCATCGAATCAATCGGCCACGTTCAATCGAGCGCTCTCGAATCGATTGCTACTCGATTGCCATCGATACCTACAGATGCCATTCCAAGCACATGCTAATCATTCAATGTTACACACCAGTATGAACGAACGACGAGCTATCTTGAACGACTGACTTGAAAGTAGCGGTTTCAAACAGTTCAAAGATTGAGCAAGAATCGACATTACATACTAGTTTGCCTATCTTGCAGAGAGTTTGTTCAGTGGTCAATATCACTGTGTCACGCAACACTTGCACATGGCCAATATCGATATCGATAAACTTGAATGTCAAATGAAAATGTTAAAGCCAATCGAATGTCATTTTTTCCGTTCGTCTGCCGTCAGTTTTTGTCTGTCAGACGAACAACAGGAATTTGGTAAAACAAGACGGGACGAAATCAATCGTACAGCGTTCTTTCAATCGTACAGGTTGTATGGATGTGCAAGTATCTAATGGGGTGCCGATATATTTATTATTATCATTTAATTGACGTTGTCTCATCGACGTGTATCGCACCAAATGAGTATCGATATTGTTGTTTGATTGTTGAGTCAAGATTTCGAAAAAAAGGGTAAAAAAGACGTTCACATTTACAATAAACAGATTACATTTGAGCTCATAGCACAGCAGCAGCAACAACAACTGACTACAAGCTAATAAAGCTAAGTTTCTTTTACAGTTCAGTTGTATACTCATTATAATGTAACACAAATAATGAACGAAAAAGACAAATCGTGATATACCGGCAGAAACCAACTGGCCAAATCTGGCCATTCAACTCTTACCAGTTGTATCTCACTGGTTTATCATTGGTCTGTGTGTGTGTGTGTGTGTGTTTACAAATGTATTCTGGCCGAAAAATCGGATTGTTTTTTTGTAACCCGTTCGAATGTGAGTGTCCAAAGGGTGCCATAAGAACCTGACAAATGTGTGTTCTGGAGTCTGAACTGGTTCCTGAACTAAAATAACAAAACAAACAAACATATACACACATACATGAAATGTTAGAGCTAATAAATATCGATAACAAATATTGAAGGTGTTACAGTTAAACTACAGTTATTGATTCTATGATTTGATTTGATTTGACTTGATTCGTTCATTATTCATATTATTCACCAGCAGACTTCACGTTGAACGTGTAAGCTGAATTCGCATTGAAACATGTGTCCGATCTAAACATTGTAATTGTCGCTTGAGCGATTTTCACACGTTGCTTTCATGTTTGAATTTTCATGTTTCATCGTCTAACTTGCTCACCTGTCTTTTCATTTATTCATTCGTTAGCTCGCTCGCTCGCTCGCTTGCTCTTTGGTCCGGTAAAGCACGCGCACTCGGACAGATTGCAAGTGACAATTAACACCAAGATTAGCATAAAATTATCAACAATTCGTGTATCGCACAGTCACCAGATCAAAAATAAGTCACAATAAGAGCACACAAAGAGTAATTATAAGGACGGACAAAAAAAACAAGAAAGAAAATAAGAGAGACGAAAGAGTTACATAACAACAACAACAATAACAATAAATAACAATGAGTGAATGAATGATGAGCGAATCAAGTGCTTGCTGGCGTCGATTTTTGGCTCGAACAAAATCATACGAATGAGACTTCAGATTTAACAAAACCTAGCATCAGTAAAGTTGGGATGGAAATTGGACAGAAAGTAATATCAACAACAAAAGAAACGGTCACGATCTTTAAACTTGTTGTTGGCGCAAGACTTGAAAATTGTCCCAAGAATCTAGCACTGGCAGCAATAACAAAACACTTGTTACAATGAAACGAACCTAATAGTAACGGACGTTTATCTTGATTTGTTTTGCTTTGTTTCTTGGCGAGAAACTTATGTGATGATTCAGTGGATTAGATTATTTACAAAATGTCTACTACACAATTAGTCTCAGATTCAAAACTAATCTGACTTCGATTCAATTACAATTATTACAATTTCAATCTCAATTTGTTAGAGGAAGTGACATAAGCTCTCTCTCTCTCTCTCTCTCTCTCTCTCTCTCTCTCTCTCTCTCTCTCTCTCTCTTTCATCTTCATCTTCATCTTCTAACAAGTGATGGATTGTAAACAGAGGTGGTTGTGAGAATGTAGCATAACCGTAACGAGCATTGAGCAAGCGAGACAGAGACAAAATTAATAATAATTTCTTGTGCGACAATAGTCTTGATGCACAAATAAGCGCCAACTAACTTAACGTACTTGTTAGTAACTGCTGTAAACCTGCGTAGCTTGCCCGCTCACTTACATGATCTGTACATAATCTGGCAGCGTGCTAATACGAATCTATTGTGTGTGCCTGTGTGAAACCACAAACATACGATGGCGACGGTGACGACGACAACGACAATGACGATAATAAAGATGGCACTTGTGTAAAGCACATGTGTCATCACCGGTTCGTGTGTCATCCCGGCTGGTAACGACAACAAAGCGAGCTTACCAGACATTTGGTCGCCTCGTTGTGTGGCTTTTGCACTCGAAACAATGATGCACACTCATTTTTACAACTCAAACACTATACATTGATTGATTTGTGCATGTGTATTTTGGCTGATGATCAAGCTATTTTCATCTAGCAATCGATGAAGTCAACTCTTGAAGTGACTGTCGCGTGCATTGGTGCACGCGCGTCACTTCACGCAAACTCAAGAGAAAACTCACGCTATATTTTTGTTATTATTGTTATTGTTTTCATTTAGAAACGGGTTTTCTTCTTTCGCCAGTCAAGTGATTGAATACACAGACATAGTGGCGCCAATTTAGCAAGTTGATACTTCAACTTGTTAAATTGATCGTTATCTCATTGACATGATGATGATGATGACATGCGATTGTTTCGTGACGCACGAGATTACGTCCACATAATCAACATAGATACAGTGCAAAATTCTGTAGCTGTTGCTGTAACAGTAACCGTAACAATTGTGGCAATTGTGTGAATATTATAACTGGTGTGGACAATTTGTTGTTGTTGACTCGCATTTGTATTGCCAATGTGTTATAGAAGAATTGTTGTTGTTGTTGTTTGGCATTGTACAAATTGTCAACAATGACTACAGCTACAGGAACAACAACAACAACAAAAATCGACACTAGAGAATCGACACTCTTGAGTAGCTCCAGATCAATCCAGTTATAAAATTTGCTCCAGTTTATTGTCGTCATTATTCGAAAACTTCGTCATTTGTTTACTTTTCGTCGAACATTAGTTGTTTCGTTAGTCGATTATTGTTGGCAACGTATTGTGATAGACAACGTTCATGTGACGATGTGTCCTCTCAGTGGCTTGTTTCTTTTCAAAGAGGCTAGAGATTGTTTAATCATTATTCATCAGGTTCAGTTCAGTTTTGCACGTTAATATCAGCCCGGAGAAGAGAGCAGTTTGCTGAGGCAGTTTAAATTGTTAAACATTGAAATCCTATTATGAATATGTATCACTCACACTCATCAACATACAATTATTTAAATTACTTCATGGATAAAATTTACATTTACACCATTTCACACTAATCTAAGTGTTTTTGTTTTTAAGAGAATTTTAATTTCTTAAGCGAAAACTTCTTTACTTTTACTTATCACTCTGTTGGACTCGATAGTGTCACAACCACTATAGCGTGAATATAGCAACTGTCGAGGTACAAGATTAATATGAAGAAGGAGCAACTTAGATTATCATTAGACACTCGTGATTGGAAACAAATGAATGCCTGAAGCCTACCGGTGTGAACAACAGGTGTGACCACATCAAGCAGATTTGTCTGCTCATTCGTCTGTCGACCACTGTCAATCCACAAACAGACAGACTGACAGACAGACAGACAGATCAGGAAAGGGAAGGGCGACAAAGTTTGATGCTAATTTGTGCTGTTTTTCGATGTTAATGTCTACATTTGTTTGTATTCTACAACAATCATTGATTCGGACCGATGATAATGACGATCCGACGATTATGACACTCATTGATGTTGAAGACGTGATTGGTCACGTTTCAGGTGTGCACGAAGGACAAGTGTGTGCGCTCATTTGTTCGATCACCTGAACGATTACTAACAAAGGCCAGCTATGATTGTGATAGCTGGTCAACAGCAAAATGAATCATCACTGCTGCTGGCCGACAATTGAGCAGCTCGTCATCAGCTGCAATGCACGCAATGTTTATCACTATCGTCATCATCATCATCATAGTACATTCTTACAAGAGTTTGTTTCATAATGGCAACAACTATAGCTGTAATAATAATAATAATAATAATATTAGAGGAGGAGAAGAAGAAGAAAGAGAACGAAGCTATTGGCAATCTCACATTATCACGCAATAAAACACGAAGATCGCGTGATGATTTTGTTTATCTAATTTACTCATCATCATTGTGTTTATCTCTGACAAGCGCTGCTTAGTTGCTGCTCGTTGTCGTTGCCATTTCTGTGGCTGCTGTCGATGAGTTGTCGATTATGTTTCTATGCTAGCGACAATAGACAAGCTAGTTGACAAGCAGGCAGCTAGACGGACAGACAAACAGATTCTATTCGTCGAATATTCTGGCTCGGAATTTTCGTGCGTGCTTGCGTGCGTGTGGCTAACACTCGATTTTCTCCAACTCTCATCACATCTTAAGGCTATGTTCACTGTAGAAGAAGTCAACATTAATGTCTGAAGCTTTAACACTAGTAGATACTCCAAAGTTCCAAGCTTGTTGCCAACGTTTAAGGTGAAAATGGAGTGTAAGAGAACTCGCTGGTTGCTTAACGAATCGATTGAGAACACTTGTAAGACGAAAGAGAAAGCTAACTTCCGCATAGAATTGAACACTTTCGTGAAAGAATATTCTCGATAATGGCGCGTGTACGGTACATGGCACAGTGAATGCCGTGTGGCCACGAAATACACACTTTTGTTGTATCGATGACAAGGATCATCATGACAACTTTCGAGAGTAATGAACTCGGCTCACTCAATCGATCAGTTTTATTCCCACTAGATTATCAACTTGCTTGCCGGCTAACTTGAGGTTACTAAATAGACACAGGTGCAACTACCAGATTAATCACCTTATTATTAGCTACTGCTGGTTGTGAGTGACAACTAATCTAGCTAACAGTAGTGATGGTGATATCAACAGTAGTGGCAGTAGTAGCATCAGCAGCAGCAGTAGCAATAGCAGTGTGGACTGCTGTTGGTGCCATCAATGGAGTCATAAATTCAAAGTGTCATTCAACACTTGTTCGTTGGAGCTAAGATCAGAATGCGATAGACATTTCGATCGTAAAAAGTGAGTGACCTCCTGAACAAAGGCCACAGATCATCGAGAGCATGTGATCCGACAATGCTTGCGCAATAGACCTCTTGCATGTGAATAAGAGCATTTAGAATATGTGTTCATGTGTGTGTGTGTGTGTCTGTCGTTTAACATTCTAGACTATGACGAAAAGATGACAAGTTCAATGATTACTAGTGGCTGAGGCCATTAGAAATGATATGAAATGAATAGCTTAAGAAGCTTAAACGAAAGATAAGAATATCGAACGCCTCTAGCTGAAACTTGATAACTACTAATGAGATTGGTTGAATTATTGGGATGGGGGGAGGTCAGACAAACAGGAGATGGTTCATACACAATCCTCTTGGATCCTCAATTGAACAACGAGCTTCATTCGCGATCATCATTCAGAAGCAGTGTAATGAACAGCTGCTTCTAATCAATACGAAGTTTGATACTGGTTAATAATAAACCAATAACAACCAACAACATCGAACATGAATGAACACCAATGCGTGGGATCGTAAAATAATAGCATCACCAAAAGAAATGAAGAAGAAATGGCGATACACAACACATGATCATAACAATAGCAACAACAATAATAAATAACACCATCTGTCAGCTGTCATCTGGCAGCCGGCGTTAATCGTTGCAGGTTCATCGAATCGATTGGAATCGAACAGAGCGAGTCGAATGATGAACCTAGAAAGGAGTAGAACGTGCAATGAGCGTGAAAGAAAAAGTCGTAATATGCAAGTTTGTGTGAGTGTGTTGTGTGCAACAAGTGAAATTGGCAAGTGAAATATAATAACTAATAATAATAATAATTATGAGTTCGATCCACTGATCGTGACAAGTAAAAAGATGGTAAGATACAACGAATTAGAGAGATTTTTTAGCAGCAGGCGCGCGACGAGTGTTCATCAATTGACGACGACGACGATGACAATCGACGATGGCATGGGCGGGCATGCGGCTATCACTCGCTAAAGTATAAACTCGATACTTTTGCGTGTATACTTAAGCGAAACATAGCGAGTGTGTGTGGGAAACAACAATGCCATACAACAACAATAAACTTTTATGACAATCACTTGATTTCAATCTCTCACTCTATTTGTTGTTGTTAATGTTTGCTCCATTGAAGCTCGCTATTGCTCTTGTTAGCTAGTTGTGTGTTTGTGTTAGTTATTAGTGATATTGTGTGCTAGTGCGTTGTGTGAACTGCCGATCTGCATCTCTCTTGAAGCAGATCGGCGACTGATTGTCTGGCTTTATTATGATTATCATCATATGTAGTGAGCGAGAGCTAGATAGCTAGCAAGCAATAAACTCGAGTCAGCTAGCTAGATCTCTTGCTCTCTTGCTATGCACTATGAACTAAATTGAACCAAATTGAACCAAATTGAATCAAATCAAATCGAACCAAACTGAACCGAACCGAACCGAACCGAATCAATCCGATCAGAACCGAACCATTGTGACGTACATGCATGTCCATCACTCACTTGATTTATTGAGTTTGTCACTCAATAAATGAGCTAGCTGACTGACTGGATGGCCACTAGCTTGCTCCACTCTCGACCTTGTTGCTTTGCTGCGTGTGTCGTGCTCATGCAACGTGCGTCGTGTCTAATCATGCTCCGTGTGCGTTTCATGCTCTGTAGTCGTTGTCGTCGTCGTCGTCGTCATGTAATCGTGCACGAATCACTGTCGTCGTTGTCATTGTTGCTTGACGTTGCTCGTATGTATCCGTGTGTGCTCATGCCTATGCCTATGCCTATGTCTGTGCGTGTGCGTGTGCGTGTGCGTGTGCGTATGTAATTGTGTGCCATTGTCATAGTCAGGTTCAACGAAATACAATGAGAGCCAGAGATGAGTCCAAGCACGCAAATTGTGACGCACGCGCACCCTAAATAACAACAGCAACAATCTAGTTTCATGTGAACTTTAATGTGTTCATTGGAGTGTGTGTGTGTGTGTGTGTGTGTGTGTGTGTGTGTGTGTGTGTGTGTGTGTG
>JAIFTH010000206.1:0-44823 GCA_019968535.1 Fragariocoptes setiger | reverse complement strand
TCCCACAATAGCCATATCAGCTGGGCATGATCCTTTAGTTCGAAACACCCTTTAATTTTTACGTGATTACGCATTTTTTTGAAAATAAAAAGCCCTGTAATAATTATTTCCGGTGCCTCGATCGCCGCAAAAACTATACAGCAAACCCTCCACACCATCCCCACCTTCTTGCCAAATTTCAAAGCAAAATATCGACCCTAGCTTGAGTTATCGACGGAAAAAGAATTTTTCGAGCATTGTAGTATACCATTCGCCGAATGGAACTAATAAAAACAACACATGAATAAAATACACTTTGTCCCATTCAAGCACACAGCGTCACGCTCACTCCTCTTTTATTTTTTTCTGAACTGGAATCCCGTCACCCTTTACCTCTCCAAACAATCGATGGTCCCCCCTTCATAAAAAGATTATTCTTGTTTCGACCTTTCCTGTTTTTTCAATGCCTTGTAGCGCAAAAGTTTCAATTGATTGAAAGCAATATTACTGGTCATGTTTCGCATGATCAACGGAAAAATGTTCTGTGTGATATAGTATTGCAATTCGTGACTCCAATAACCAGTGGTTTGACCGTCAAGACCGACTGTCTTGAGTTGCGATCTCACATAATCTTCGGTAGTGGGTGCCATTAATGTAGCTTTGCGCATTTTGCTCATTTTTGTGACTACAAAACCGGGCAAGACACTCTGAATGGTGATACCTTTTTTGGCATACTCGTAAGCCAACGAGCGAGACAGTATGTCAACATAAGCTTTTGTTGCAGCGTACACTGATAACAATGGACTCGGATTTAAGGCAGAGAAGGACGAAATGTTGAGTATAATACCGGACTTTTGTTGTTCCATGATTGGTATTACAATGTTGCACATTCTTGTACAGGATAATGCGTTGACATTGATAAGTTGCTCATTCTTTTCAGCCACTTCTGGCGCTGCAAAATATTCGGGATGCTCATACGACATACCAACATTGTTGATGAGAATGTCGACGCGCGGGAGCTTGGAAATCTCAGATTTGATTCCATCATAAATGTCAGTTCTTGTAAAATCAGCTGCATGTAAACGAATCTCTTTCTTCTGGGGGTTCGATTTAGAATCGATTTCGGCTTTACAATCTTGCAGCTTCTTGATATTACGACTGATGAGCAGTAAATTGTAACCACGTCGCGCAAACTCGTGAGCATAGGTTAAACCAATTCCGTCACTTGCACCTGTAATGATACACCAAGAGTTGGGCTGAGGCTTGAACTGGCAAGAGAACCCCAGGGCACTGCCTAATATTAGGTTCCAGAGGCCGATGAAGAGGCGATAAATGATTGAAAGGGCGCAGTACGCGATAGCCGCGTAACCGGCTACTAACACAAAATTTTCCATGTTGAGCTCAGAAAGTAGAACAAAATTGGGTTCGAGCAGTCGTAACCGGAAAGGTATGTTTCCTTGTTAGCCATATCTTAGAGGAAGAGATCTCAAAAATTGATAGTTCTAGAGTTAACGTGAAGCATGCGCAGTAAGTTCCGCGCGTCTTTCGAACCTGCCAAAACCAAAAACAAACCGAGCATTGCGATAGATTACATTCACCGAATGAAATCTAAAAAGCAATCAAACAACCGAACGAAACAGACCAACCAACCAAGCACCCGGCCTTCGGCCAGATACCAATTGAATAAGATTTGTTCATGTTCGAATACTACCTAACGAGATCATGCTGTTCTACTCATTTTTCAAGACTCTCGTTGACAAGGATGTCGTTGTGGAGCTCAAAAACGATCTCAATATCAAGGGCAAATTGCACAGTGTTGACCAGTACTTAAATATACGTCTTACAGATGTCAGCACAGTTGACGAGAAAAAATTCCCTTACATGGCCAGCGTGAAAAATTGCTTCATCAGGGGATCCGTAGTCAGATACGTACAGTTACCACGAGAGCACGTAGATGTTTCTCTGCTACAGACAGCCGCGATAAAAGAGGCCACCAAACCGACCAATGTTGGCCCGGCACAAGTTAATGCCTGATTGAGTTCATTAAATTCGAAACTGAACACGATCCCAAAGAAAGATCAACAACATGAAATCATTCTAAAACATGCTCCCAAATTTTCTTGATTTTCTTTGTGAACAATTTTTCCAAAATATTACTAGGAAAATTTCCCTTATTTCTATGACAATCATAAATCCTCTAGATAAGGTCTAGCTTTTCTATTCCATGTGTCATCCCAGCGTTCAGTTAAAAAATTGTTCAGTATGCTAATACGGAACTCTTCTAAAATGGAATTTGATAGGTGGTCGTCTCCGGCGGAGTTCAGCTCTTTACACAGATCGTTTAACAATAGGAGCATTCGGTGATTCAGCTCACGATAGTTTTCAAAGAGGAAACCGTTTTCTCGTTCTCTTACCAATTCATGTATACAGTTGTACCTATACGATATAACAGGAACCTGGCAACCGAACATGTCGACCACTTTCATTGGTAAGTCATGTCCACTCGACGATTTATGTAAGCTCACACCAAAGTCACTTGCGCCAACCATACGAGCATAGTCTTCCGATGATAACCATGGCAATGTTATGTGAACGCGATTAGAGAAATTGATTTGCCTGATTCTTTCTTTATAGTATTGCTTTAGGGGCCCTTCACCTGTGATTACACAGACAATCTGAGGTAAAAGTTTCGGGTTAATATTGACCGTTTTTCCAGGTGAAACATCGACAGTTATTGTTTTGGTCAAATTGTCCGGAGACGTTTGGTCATCAAATAGCTTGAGGGCGTCTAACAATAAGCCAAAATCTTCATCTTCTGTCCAACTTGTACTGCTTATGATGATGGCTGGTCTGGTGTGATTAGAATCAGATGGGTCCCAGTCGAAATGATACTCAGTTTTCGGCAAATCAGTGACCCAAAACTTTTTCAATTCTGGCATGATCTGTGATAGGAAATTTCTCTTCTCACGCTGACTTAAAGGCTGATAAATGTCAGGAGGCCTATCCATGAGAACCTGAATCGGTGAGGTTAATTGCCAATTGTCTTCCAAGTCTCGTTTCATCGAGTGTGTGACACAAAAATTTAAGTGTGATAGACGGCCAAACAATTTTTCTGCCCAGCGAGATATTCTTACCAGAGGGTGCTTTTGAGAATTCAGATTCAGAGATAAGATTGAATAACCGTAGTTGTGCCAGTCGATAACAAAACTAGAACTCATACACAGGCAATAGAGCCACACAACCGGTAGTGTTGGTATGGATGGTGGATTCTGTTGGAAAATCATAGAGTTATGAGTCTGTCAATTGCTGGAGATTCAACATCTCAATGAGAACAACAATCTCATGTCAAGAATGAGTCAGTCAGATACAAAAAACTTACCTGAACTAAAACTATATCTGGTCTTGCTGAGGTCAAGAGGGAGTACATTAGTATGAGAGCTTGCCATATGGTTTTAGTGAAGTAGGCAAACAAGGTAGGCATGTAATGTTTGAAATCAAACGGTTCAGGCATAAGATTCTGCTCGATATTAGGATTTCCTTCTAGGCTTGCGCATGATTTGAGCCCGCCATAACCTATCACAGTAACTTTGTACTGGTTTGAGGCCAACGAAAGACAGTGATATTGCATGCGCGGACTGCGAGCCAGCTGACCCAACACAACGACTGTAGCTGTTTTCATTGTGATGATTGATGTCGTTATGGAGATAGTCGATCCCTAATGAGTGTCGTACAAAATGATTTGATGATTATAATCAATTGAGATTCCCATGAGAATACCACTCGGTGAGATTGTCTCTAAGTTTCCTTGTCTGTCTCGTTTCGCTAATCTAAATGACTACTGTATATCGGTAGTGTATGAGCTAGATGCGACGTAACAAGTCGCTAACTTCAATGGTTTCAAGTAGCTCATGCCATATCCCGTACGAAGACTTAATTGACAATAGATGTTACTTCATGAATCATGATATTGTGTAGTATGATCCGTTTGATTCTTACGAAGCTGCCGTATTCAGCGGCAGCTTATTTTGAAAACAATGTGAAGTAGTCTGCAGATGCAGGAAAAGCCGGTTTATTTTGTGATATATTTTGAAAAATACAACGTGAATTTTTTCGCTGAATCACATAATGTCATACTCGTCTATCTTAAGGACTCATTATAACAAGGATGGATCATCTTGATTACACCATTAGATCACCGTTGTCTCAATGTCTCGCTTCATCGTCCGGAACGTCATCACAAGACGTCGGTGACGCCGATGGACCGGCCGGTGTAGTTTGCGAAGAGTTGGCCAAGTCGTCGATGAAACGAAATCGCGACGAACCTTCTGATTGTTTTGAGTTAAACGACGAACACAATCCATATGTTTATGTGACCAATTTGCCGAGAGACATGAAGGAAGCCGAATTCATTGATCTCATGAAAAAATACGGGACGATTAGAATGGAAGACGAAAGGCTAAAGCAACCTAATAAGCATAGCCCTTATCATATTGACATGTACAAAGATTACGAGGGCTGTTTCAGAGGCGACGCCATGTGTTGTTATGTTCACATTGAATCTGTAAAGTTGGCTTTACTTCATTTGAATGATCTCAATTATGACGGCACACATATCATACACGCTGAGCGTGCTAAATTCAAGGTATGTTGCGAATACGATCCGTCAAAGCTAGCGCGAAAGAGAACCAAAGAGGACGAGCTTAAAGAGCAGAAGCGTCTCGCGAGGATATTAATAGAAGCAAATAACGGGATAGACTGTTGGCGAACCATCCCCGAGTTGAATAAACTGCTAAAGGTGTTCGACGAGCGAGCCAAGCTACTGAGTTGGAAGCTGGACAAGTTCTTTGACGCATCAACTCAACGATTTGTGATTCGACAATCGGCTCGTGACCAGACTCACCTTTGTGATTTGCCACTCAATTCATCTCACTAGTCGACTAAAGACAGTCGCATGACAATCTTAAGAGTAGTTTTCTTCTCTCACAATTTATTGCTCACTCAATAGACGCATTTATGAAAAACACTTTAAATGCAACGCATATAAAACTTGTCACACAGGCGTCATTAATCGAATGGTAACATTCATGGCACAATACAATTAAATATAAATTTCAGTTAGTCGTGCTTCTTTTTCATTGTGTCGTTTTCATTTGACCTTGGTCTTGAAATATCTATATCCCTCTATCATGTGACGCTCTATCTTGTGTTTGTGGTCGTCTCGCATAGTTCACAGGCAACTTTTTGCAGCGCTTTTGCGTGCTTTATAACTAGTGTTGTGCCACCTGAGTAACTGCATGCTGAGCAAGTGCATTCCTATTGATATGGATGGATTTAGTTCTCATCAGTTACTCATCGGACGGCGAAGGCACATTGAAAGCTCACCGACAGGTGGCGTGTTGAGCGAGAGAGCGGTGCTTCGTCAATGTCCAGTTTCATGCCAAGCCGTTCAAGTGAGTGTGGTCATCTAAGTCTGCTAGTGCGATGCTCCGCCTGTTGTACGGTCACGTAACAACAACAACGGCTGATAGCAATGGTGATACTGGTTGCTATCGCCAAAGCAAATGCAAAAGTTTAAGTATCATTAACAAGAGCGCGCATTTGTTTCATTGCATGCGATCGTAGGTTTTTAAACAACCGAGCGACCGACTGAGACAGTTGCGTTACATTGTGTTTTGCTATGCCATGTTGGAACAGCGCCAAAGCAATCGGTTCCGTTGGCATACAACCAATAAAGCGAAGTGTCAGAAAATCAACAACAATCGACCAGTCAACGATCGACGACAGATGACTCTATATTTGATAGTCAAAAATATATTCATAGTTACTAGATTTCAACGTTACACGTTACATGAAGTTATCTTAAGTTTCATACAAGTTATAAGTTGTACAAAAAGTTTCAAGTTACAAAATGTGTGACATATCTCATCATCAGAGGGACCGACAGGTGTTATACACGATGATAATGCTGCTAAATTTGTTATTTTTGCAAATATTGCCCTCACCTGTAACATGTGTGTCATTGGACAATAATACTAATGTCCAATCACACAATCGAACTTTACTGGCAGTGACAAATGTCAACGTAACCTCATTGTCACCTTTACCAACAAAGATGATTGAAGAAGTCAGCAACCACAATCGAACAGCACATGCAATTGATCAAGAATCGCCAACACAGCTAACAGTGGCTCGTCGTATGGGCGTGCAAAGTCATAGTCATCATCATAGTTACATTCACAGTCACAATGAGGCCAAAGTGTTCCCGTCAGGACGGCCAGCTCAAGCTTCAAGTACGACCATAACCGCGACCACAAGTGGCGCGACTAGTGACGACGACTACTCGGCCACAACCAACGATCCTCTGGAGCCGTGCTATTTGGCCAACAATCGTGCCTCCGAAACATTGACCATCTCGGAATCAACACCTGTTGGCACAGTGGTAGGCGAACTTTCGGTAAGTGTGCTCATTAATTTATAATTAGATTCAGTTTAAATGAGCCATCGTAGATTCAGTTGCTATCGCTAGCTTTGGGTGCTATTTGTCACTCTCGACATCACCATTACACGTTTCACTCATTCATATTTTTATTGTGGAATGAATTTATGTCCAATGTGCTAGTTTTACTCGAGTTGTCATCTAAAACTGTATCAGGAGTTCTATTTAATATTGTGGATAAGCAGCATCATTAGATTCGAATTGAAAGATGTTTATGTTGGTTTTGAGATTTTTATCGCTTAAATTTTGCCTGATGTCACAGCTCGACAACAATTGGAACAGAAACTGCATTCTTTAATTTGGAAGTAACAAGTTGTAGTTGAACCTCGGCGATACTTGTTAGCAACACTTGTTAGTAAGGATAAAAGAGTTTTCGAATTTCAATAGGATCGTTCAAATTCTGTGACGACTGTTACGACAACCACACATATGGAAGTTGAGATAAAGGATGAGACTTGACTTAATTTATGAAATTCACCAAAGCGTGTGAGTTCGTTGTTGACAAATCAAAAGGTCCTGTTTCTGTATCTTCTATGTGGATCTATTTCAATTTTAATCATCACTCTGGCTGACTATAAGCATTTCATGTTGACAATCATTAATTACAAAGATGACACTGTCAATTAGCTCATTGATTCAATGCTTGATCCAAGATAATAAATCAAGCTCAATCATTTTGTTAATAACTTGCTGAACTTTGTTATCTGTAGTTTATTTGCAAAATCTAATCCGATCCGATCCGATCCAATCTGATCTGATTCATGATATGAGCGAACGTAGCAGATCGAGTAAACATCGCTGATGCAGTGCAATCACTGCATCGGCGCTGATGTCGATCCGAGCTATTAATGCCGAATCATTATTGACAAGAATATAATTAGTAATTATGTGAATGTGTGTCGAGCTGCCGTCGATATATTGATCATTACACGGCCCAGTGGTCAGCGTTTGTCACTGGTCATTGGCCATTGATGGAGGTCCATTAGTGAAGGAGCAGCAACGCTGGCGGTTTGCATGCCTGTCTGTATGATCAAACTGTGAGTGTGCCAATGCCTACTATGTGTAGAATCGCATTCATAGAGAAAGAGAGGAGTCTTGTGCGACGAATTCTACACACACACACACACATACAAAATGCGATAAAGATGAAATAAATAAAAAGAAAGCGGCAATCAGTGACACAAAAATGAACCAACACTCGGTTTCATTAGCAATTGGTCAGCATGTGGTTCTTCTTAGCGATTGGTTAGCCCGCTCACTCGCTCGTGATGTTATGCTGAGCTGAGCTATGTTGCACATTGGATAAGTTTGAATTGCACTTGTAGCGTACAAGAATGCATTAGTATATTTGTAATGGTCACGTTTGCAATTTCATTTAACCACACACACACACAAGATCCAGGTGAAAGCAGCTATCGCCATTCTAGCTATATCTGTAAAACCAACAAAGCCAAAACTGAAACTAAGACAAAGAATTATCCAATGAATTCGATGAAACGTTTGTCTCTTCACATTCGATCTCCACAAGAGATTCGATTCGCGAGATTCCATTTCTATTCAAATTCTCACTGCCTTGTCTCCTCTAAAGCTAGACTGCTATTTTGCTCCTCTAAAGCTAGACTGCTATTTTGCTTGTCCTTACTATCACTCCTGACTATGTTCGGAGACACCGTTATGAATATTAAAGATGAAATTCGAGACAAATTAGTGGCCAGTCTATGTTATCAATAAGTTTGATCGATAAAACGCATCCACCTGTTGCTAGGTTTGATTTAACACTGTTGCTTTGTATCAGGTGAATGCTTTCTCGTTCTCTTCTAGCGATAGAACAAAAAACTAAAAAACTTGTCCCGTTCACAGTTACACCTAGAAGAATACATCGCTACAGTTACACAATCAGTGCAGACACCGCTAGAAATATCTATTGCATAAGCTCTTTTTTCGAACGATAGCATGACGCAAATCATCGCGAAATAACATGTCGAACATGTCTATGATGGACCACCCAAGCTTTTATCGTCTCCACATACACATGCAAGCACAAACTCTTTCAATTGTCGTTCGATTGAGTTCATTAAGCGGGTGGGAGGCCGTTCTGGTCGATACGAGAGCGTCAACATCACTCATCGCGTGCTTTATATTCGTCGTCGTCGATAAGATTGCATGTCAAATATTAATCTTACAATCGACGGCGCAATGACGCAATGCCTTAAGTCTTCAATGATATTGATAGAAGGCTGTCAACGAAAATCGGTCATAATGAGAAAGATAGGATTCTCGCGAGATTCTGCTGTGCATTCTTTCGTGTACCTTCGTGTCATAGAGCAAATAAAACCAATTGGATATATGTATATTGAAATGAATAAATTTCCTTTCAACACCCACGTACCTTGTTCCATAACTATCACTATTATTATTATTATTGTTATTATCATTGCTATGGTTATTGCTATTTCTTTTGGGGCAATAAAGCACACAGGCAGACATATTTTCTATCATTGTCGAATTAATCAATATGCTGATGTATTTCTGTTTTCAGTTTCGATGTAGAAGCAAATGTGCCAATAAGATCTATGAGAATATCTATGAAGTAAGAAATGAGAAATGAGCTTTACGTTTTGCACTTTTTCCTTTCACACTTGGAATTTAAATCTAGAAAAAATTGGCCCAATAGAATCTCTTGAACTGATCGATAGCAGTCTAGTGTTCGATAATGTGTGTTTTTGTTTGATTTAAACTCAATGAATGAGAGATCGTTCTTGTCAATAACGGACTGGTAATGATAATTATTTACAGCCTCAACAACAAGACGCCAAGTAACTGGTCTGAAAATGGACTCAACTCAACTCATACATTGACAGGTAATTTCTCTGTGCATAGTCTGTGGCTAATAAATAAAGCAAATAATCATTGCCGGCTTGATGACAGGCAAACGTACTTCGAGCGTCACTTGTCATGTCTTGTCTCGCCATTTCTTATTGCTGTAAGAGAAACTCATAAACAATTCCGACACTGAGCCTCAATGGGTGCCAAGCAACACACATATCATCATCTCGTTAGCAATGCTCGCTTACCCTTTGATGTTGTGTCGTGTTGTGGTTGATAGCAATTCTTATTGCAGTTCTCCTAACAGCGGACAATTTTAGATATAGTTAAATCGCAATCAGCTGTGGAGATTGCTTTGCAACAGCAGCAGCAGCGGTAGGAGCAGCAACAATTGATTGCTTGCCACCTGTATCTGTAATGGCGACGTTTAGCATTGCACAAGTGCTGTAATGTGCTACACGTAGAATTGCTGTCATCGTGGTTGTTGCTAAGTTATTCGTTGCGTGGCTGTAAGTTATTGCTAAGTATGGTCCATTTTTACCAATATAATGTCTGCGCTTTACAATAACAAGTTTGCTTGTTTGTCTATGCGTCAGAATCATGACTCATGAATATCAATAAGCTTCACTTCAATTGGGTAAATTTTACTTCGGTTTGACCTATCATCACCCAAATATTCTCCTGCACCCAAGCCAATTCAAGAACAGAGAAAACATCGACCGATCTTGCAATGGTCGCACATTGTCTCGATTAAAGTTATAAATGAAAACAGTGCTTGACAATGAGCTCTAGCTAATTCAAGAAACAGACGATTTTGTTGGCTGACAACAAGTCCTTGTAAGCGATGATTTTGTAGGCTATTCTGCTATTCGAGAAAGTGAAATAATTACACTCAGCTGTGTGTGGTCGATTAAAACACTAAAAACTGCCTTTTTCTCACAATTTTATCAGCAGCAGAACTCTTTCATTTTCACATAGATTATTGCGAATCAAACTAAAACAGAATCAGCTAGCGAAAAGGGAGAGAGAGAGAAAATCTTATTGATAGAAATGAAAGCTGAAAATTGTGATGAAGATTGAGGTAAAAAGTTGAAAGGATTATTGACTTTGTCCGATTATAGCTGTCGAAGCTGATGAGCTCACACACGATCATTTTAGTGACGACAGCGTTGAATGAGCAAATTTGAGTTTCGAGTGCTCGGTTTCTATCATCTTAGGTGAGACATTTACTCGATGGAATTGGCTCGAATTAGCGTTCGTCAGTTTACTATAAGTGAAACTACATACGCACACACACACACCCTCTCTCTCTCTCTCTCTCTCTCTCTCATGACATGTTGCTAACCAAGCGATAAGCAGACGAGCAACTGGACAAACGGAATAGACACGACCGAGAAGACTTGACTTTGCCGACGACGATGACAAAGATATAACTAGCGAGCTTCAAAGATACTTTCACGTACTAATGACACCAATGGCAACAATTTGTTTATTTTTTTTTTCATTTGTTGTTTAAGATCCGTCACGAAGATCATAGACACACGTCACTTGAACATAGAGCACACAGCCATATTTGCAAAATCAAATGACACAAGAAATAAATTATCAAACGAAGGAGGAAGAAAATGATCGCACACACACAAGAGCAATGCTGACCGTTGAATTGTTGATTAAGCATAGCAACGACAAGTGTAATGATCTCCTCTCCTCGTGTTGGCTTGTGTGACGAGTGTGTGTGTGTGTGTGTAAGAATCGTGAAGAGCAACAAAGAACTGAACGTGTTTGCTGCTGTAAGCCAATATTTGTATTGCTCTATACTAATAAATCGAATTGACTTTTGCAATGTACTGTCATAATTGTTGAATTGAATTAAGTCTACAACAAGGCAGTAACAGCAGCAACAACAACAAGTGTAATTTGACCATCATTTGCTTTGTCAACTCAACGAAGTGCACAATGCGTGTTTACATATACACAATTCCCTGACATAGGTAGTTTTTTCTATTCTATCATGTTAGTCATGTCAGAAGTCGTCTCTCTTAGGTTGATCAGCGATTTAGGATGTGTGTGCTTGCGATGTCTGTGCGGCTGATGAATGGGATCAAACGACTGTAGAGACCGTTGTTGCCGCTATTGTCGGGGAACGCAATTTCAAGTGGAACATTGTGCGGCCCAACACAGCACAGTATAGCATAGAGAGAATAATACACATTCGGCTAGGGTCAACAAATGATTGTACAATACGTCAGCTTACGAAAGATTTTCACAACAAGTGGCTCACGTACCGTTTGCTTGTTATTACTCAACGCTCGTTGTGAGCACCATTTTTTTCTCGTTTCAATTCCAACTCAATCCGTTTCATCTGAAGCAACCGCAAGCGAGTAAGCGAGCGAGCAATCATCGAGAAATTACAAAAAAGAATCATACGGGACTCTGAGGTGGTTTGTCTGTTTCATTGAACACACAGACACACAAATTCACATTCTCAAGAGTCTAAAAGTTGGTCCTTGTTCGCTATTGTCATTGTGTGTGAGTGTGCAAGTGTGTACCGATAAGTGACTTGACCATGTGATGTTTGACTATACTGATACAGCAGCTTTAAGCCTTGAGCGATCTCGCTCTTCTCATAATGGAATTAGTTGGATGCTCTTCTTTCGTTTCTTCTCTCCATTTCGTGATGTAATTGAATTTCCGAGAACATTCATTCAACAACTCGCTGCCAAACTACTAACTAACTGGCTGACAGAGAGCTGCACACGTTAAATTGAAGCAATAGCCATGAGCTACGAGCTTGGCCATTGCTTTAGCAAAGCATCTTAGTCTCAAACTGACCGACTCAATTGACACACTATTGGGCTTGAAGTCTATCTATTAGTAAGCCGCTGCTACGTAACAACAACAGCGGCAGCATTTAGCGAGTTACCCTCATCGTCAACATCATTCGCAATTGACTTGCTTGCGATCGGTCACGGATTGAATCCATCGAGAAATGCAATACGGGCATCAGTCAACACATCGACCGAGAGTTGAGGGGAATCTTCGTTCAACACGTTCGTTTGTCGTCTTACGAATGTTACAGAAGATGATACTTTAATGAAGTATCTGCTGTCACAAGTTAAGTCGAGCTTTTTTCACTAACACTGTCATAATTAGGAAGGTCAGCAATTTTTTTCATTTCTAAACTTGATTCTTTCTATTTTCACTTGTTTTTCTAATATTTTAATCATGTCATTTTAGTCAATTTCTGGCGTTGTTTCGTCTATTTCGAGTCGAGCAGATTTGTTCGGAAGCATTCTTTCGGCATTCGTCAAGATGAGCACTTCACTTCTTCTTATTCGTCTCCTTTTCCATATGCTTGCATACATTTGAGATCACATATCTGATCGTCGATTGTCCAGTCAATCATTTTTAGACAGACTTTTCTCACCATATCACCATTCTCGTCATATTTTGACGATGTTTATTATGCTAAACATCTCTTTCTCTTGTTGAAACATCTTTCTCTTGTTGATGTACATATTGTTGACAGTTAGTATCAAGACCTTGACTCGTTCAATTGCATTGCTTTGTGCATTGTTTGCCTGTTTAAGTAGCATCAACCAATCATTTTCTGTTGCTTGAACTATCCTTGAGTGACCCTGAATAAATAGCCGTGTCAATTTATGCCCATCGATTTGTGTCAATGGAGCATACAAACAGCAACACCTGGCTTTCTTACGTGCTGGATTCATTCAATTCAATATCTAACAAAGCTAGTTTATGCTTGGTCTACAATGAATGTAAGCAACCTTGAATGAACTTGATCAATTGATTGAATTATACGCAACGTGTTAACACATTCGTGATAATTACATGTCATTCGTTTTTTGGCCTCCTCTTCTTCTTTTAATAGCTCATTTCAAGACTAAGAGAACTGTGCGTGTGTGTGTGCGCACGTAGAAAGCTTTGACCAGTCAATTAAATTCGATGGAATTCAATTGTGAATAATTTATTCAACGAAACACATAGATTAGATCATTTAACATAACTTTAGTGATAATGTTTAGTGTTAATGTGAACAAGCTACAGTGCACGACAACAACAATAACGACGATAACTTGCAACTTATGGCAAGATCGTTTGACTCCAAATTTCATGCTCATTACAAGAAAGTAAGTACATTTATTGAGTGGGCTCATCATTACAATGCATTGTAGCCCTGTTGGGCAGTTGCATAATCAGTCTCATTTAAATCAGTTTCTTTGAGAGCCAACCAAGATGAGCAACATCAATCGTAAAGGATTATCGCTTCGGGTTCATGATCTACGTGAAGAAAATTGAGAGAGAGAGAGAGAGAGAGAGAAAGAGAGACAATTGATCCATACAATCCGATGCTATGCGATGAGATGCAATGTCTGGAGTTCCTGCTCATGATCTATGAATCATAG
Organism: Fragariocoptes setiger; assembly: GCA_019968535.1. Taxonomy (NCBI): domain Eukaryota; kingdom Metazoa; phylum Arthropoda; class Arachnida; order Trombidiformes; family Phytoptidae; genus Fragariocoptes; species Fragariocoptes setiger. The sequence goes on along the minus strand of JAIFTH010000206.1, from coordinate 31,095 downwards.
ATTGTTCTTCGAATGTTAATTTCCGTTATTCGCGTTGCTCATCCGATGATGATGCATCCGCATGGTCCGAATGAACGAGTGAGTGAACGAACGAACGAACTACCAATCGATCGAGCGATCAATTTTCGTTAATAGATCTCACATTCACATCAATATTGTTTCACATGGGTAGAAGAATTTGCATGTAATAATCTGACTCAACCATTGATGAAAGTGAACGAAAGTCAGTTTTAAGTTTTACGAAGAGACTAACGATCACAAAGGTCTTAGTCTCTTCAAGTTCTTTTTGAACAAACACATCTACTACACGACGATGGCGACCACGACGGCCACTACGATGGGCGCGAGACGAGACAAGTGCTTAGCTGGGTGGCTATCAATCATCATGTTAACGATTCTTCAGCTTAAAGCTCGAGCTCTAGTTCTAGCCATAGTCTAAGGAAGGGTAAAACTAAAGTCGTCGTTATCCGTCGTAATAACTGTGAACCGTGAATTTAAGCTTTGTGTGACGGCGCACACACATGGGATGCTCTCAAACATAAAATCAATATCCTCATCCGAAAGACTTGCTTCACTTTCTGTTAAAGACACTTGTGTTTTAAGAATGATAGTGAACATTCACTCGTTGCTTCTTGTGATAAGAAGAATTACTTTGGATGTTGGAGCTTCCTTGTGGTTAGAGATGCCTTGGGCGCTCTACACACACACATACAAACACACACACACACACACACACACACATTCGCATGAATTGGAGTGTGAAATGCTATCACGTGATACACGAATTTGCAACAACTAATATCACTCAACGGATGTGATCAAACAATTAATGACTAAACTTTGTTCTATTGCACTGTGGCTTACATTGTATGCGTGCAATCAACACATGCAACGAATGTTTATCACAATTGCACGATTGATTTTTTTCTATGTACAATCTGATGCTATCGATGAGAGCATGGAAAACTTTTGTTGACTGCGAGTCACTTTGAGTGAGCCTAACTTTAACGCCAAGAGCTCCTTCAGGCCCAAAGTTTAGAAGTCAGGAGACGGATTGTGGCAAAATCGAGTTCACTTGTTGCAAGAAAACTCAGAGAGACTATTGGAAAGCTATCACTATGTTGTTAATGGTGTCGTATTGACCACAATCATAGTTACTGCACACAACGATCCATAGTAACGACAACAATAAGCTACATGCTAGTGGAGAATCTATGAGTTTGTGTCATAGATGTTTGCTATAAAACAATTGTCATATTCGTGTTGCTACTATTTTTTGTTGTTGTTGCTGTTATCATTGTTATGGTCAGTGTTGGCATCTCCAATAAGAATGTCATACGGTGATATATATTTATTTGAACTGTTTTGTTTTTAGCAACAATGTCATTATTTAAGGCTTCAAGTTTTTGGCTGATGCTATGACACACAAAGCTGCTTTTGAGCCTGCATTGACATGCCAAGCTTTATCCATATTTAGCCGCAGTCGATGATGCTGTTGTGTTATACACCTATTTTCTCGTCTCTTGCTGTCGTTATTATCAAGAGATAACTTTCATTCAACTGTTGATTGTTGTTAATATCAAGTGCCAATCATTGATCACTGTGCTGACCATTGAGAGTCGACTGTCAATGGTCAGCGATCTCTTCGTCTAGCTTTCACTTGTGGTTCAACTATCACTAGCCGTTTAGCTTGTGTCGCCGCTAGCTTAGTTGTTGTGTTTGGCTATCATTGACAAGGACGACGACAGCGACAACCAGACCCGACCAACACCAACGATGGCGAGTATGAGAATATGACATACTAGATCCATCTCGGCCATTGGCCATTATGTTGGTCTACAACTAGTGGTAGCTGATGGTGAAACAAATACTCAATAACAATAGAGTAAAGAATAAACAATAATAATAAAGACAACAAAAAGAAACAATGAAACGATGAAATAAATTGAATGTACCAATTTAGTTCGTGAACTTATCAGTTAGAGTACGATGAACGAGCTTCTTTAATTCTTTGAAAGAATGAACTATGCCTTTAATGTTTATTTACGATCATCACAAGCTAGTGTTGTTAGTTGACAGCTAGTTAGCTGATCGACTAACAACGTTGTAACGACAATACAACAGTACTGTAACAACTGTACTGCCTTTCACTTTGATTTGAACAAGATGTTGGCACGCACCTTGTTGTACCTTGTGTCACCTTGTGAGTGTTCAAATCTCAACTCATTTTCACACGCCAAATTTAGCCATCCAATGTGACGCTCGCACTCATTAATGAACACTGAGGCACACGTACAACTGTTTCAGCCAGAACCTGAGAGGGATCGATGTCGACCTCTTTGCGAAGCAGGGCAGGACAGTCGAAGATCTCGGGAAGATCTATACTTTATTCAGGGTCGAAATGAATTAAAATTGATGAGAACGGATGTGTTCAAAGTCGTCTTCATTGTTTTAAATCATGAGATGAAATGAGTTATAAAATTCAATAGGTAAATCATAAAGTTCTGCGTAAAGTTTGCGCAACATGGATCATTTCGAGCACGCTGTTCCAGTTGCGATGCTGAGAAAGACAATCAAACAGATCAAGCACAGGAGTCACGACTTGCCTTGAACACACGATGGATCACGCAACTAGATGGAGATTGGCTTACGTAACTCCAAGGTCTTGTGTTTGTTCAAAATTTGAATTGAATCAACAGATTGCTTGGCGTTCTCTTCTCAAGTAGTTATGGTTTGAAAAATCGATTGACGCTATTGAACGAACTATTTCTCGAGTTCGAAATAAGCGAACGTTTGTGCAACAATAGCTCATTCCGTTGCGAGCAATGCAATTGCAATTTGCAAAATCAATTGGTACCAAGTGGTGCAACGTGTGACACTGTCAAATCAAATAATAATCAAATTGATATCAAGCTGTGGATAACGCGATGCTCACGACCAACATAATCAATAGAGGGGTGTTTTTTCTTCTCGATAGGGTGCTCTCAGCTGTTAGCACACAAGCGAGAGAACACAAACAAGGTGAGCATTGCAGGCGTTTGCTCAGCTTGCCCATAAATGTCATTGACGGTGTACATTGTACATACATACACCGTGTAAAAGTTGAAATTGCAAATGCCAATCAAGCCGATGAGTCAGTCAAGAATGATACACACAAGATTTGTTTGTTCTCCACTTTGCTCAACAAGTGTTTGTTAACCAATTTGCTCATACGATTTTCAAGTGACAGTTTGCAGGTGTTTCACAAATGAACAAGCAAGCGAGCAAGTAAGCGAGATAACGGACGTGTAAATGATGCAACGTGCAAAAGTGACACCGACTTGGAAGAGCCAGCATTCGTGCCTGTCTGTTTGTCCGTCTGTGTGACAACTGTACTTTTTAGACATAGACAAAGACAAATGCGAATCAATAAATCTTGTCGCTTTTTATTGTTGCCATCAAACTGTTGCAGTGCTGTGTAATACTCTCGTTGACTCGTCGTCTCAGTCTCTAGGGAAGAGAAGAACGAAGTACATTGTAAACATTGTAGCTTTTGTCACCCGTTGCTTTTTAGCCTTCGCTTGTGCTCATTGAAAGAGGTTCGATTACAAGTCTGCTCAATGTGTACAAGTACTGGTTCAAGAGACAATTCAAGTTCTCTCCCAATGTAAATAATTTTGCTTTCCCTCGCCGCGCTGATCGTTTAAAAGTGTGTGTGTGTCACGACCAATGGGCAACAGTAACATTGGCAACGTCGTGTGATAAATGTGTCGATGAGGAAATGGTAATGTTGGCTATATAACTAGTTAGCTCTTTCTCCCGCGTTTTCTTTTGATCGCCGGTGACAATGACAGTGCATCAGGTGTTGCCAGACATTCAGTTGATAGTGTCAAATATTATGTTGATTGCACTTGCTTGATTCTTCTTTTTCTTCCTATGCTTACCTCTGTTTCTTGTGATAAACAACGACAGAGACAGTTAAGTAAGTTTCACCTCACTAAGTCAAATACAATAAATATAGGCAGAGAGAAAAAGCTATATATTCACTACATTAGCTATTTACAAGACAGAGAATCTCTGTCTGTCCAAAGATTATGACTAGACAGTAGAAGTCGAAAAAATCACAGCCAGAGCTGTCGCACAGCTCAGTAACTGCAATGTGCGACAGAAAGTGAGACTCTTTTTGCGAACATTCATTGCAAATAAACACGATAAATGTAGAAAGAGTCAGCATCATCATTGTTGAAGCGAATTGTGAAGTAGCCTCCGGGCGATCTCAACGCTGATATATGATCGCTACGTGATAGTAGAGTTTTGTATTCAGCACCTGCCACTTGTGCAAGTGGCTGCCGGCGTGTCTGCTATGAAAGTGCCATGTAAACAGCAACAATGCAGCAGTGATGTTGCATTGATTTACTACACTGAGCATGCTATGGCTGCATTTGTGAAAAGCTAATATCCATAGCTAATAGCTACTGTACAGCAATGATTCGCGCGACTGATGCTGATGATGCAATGTGGACTGACGCACTCTCGTGGATATTGCCAAACAACGAACGTACGGTTGTTGTTGTTGTTGTTGCCAATAGTCATTTCAGTCTTCTTTTAGGATGCATCACATTTGTTTTCTTGCTGACTCATACGCCCATAACTGCCACACGTTACCAAATGCAGTCGATACCATGCGATCTGTTTCGGTTTGGTTTGATGCCAAACCCTTGTGGCGCTCCATGGAACAATTATTATCAACTTTGCCTGGTCCATTTGTTGTAACAAGATTGTTGTTGATAATGTTGACGATATTGTTAAGCAAATATGAAAAAACAAAACTAAAATCTAGAGAAAAAATGTGGGCTCGTCTAATAATTACACAACAACGCACAGTAGCAACAGCAGTAGAAACAACATCAACAACTGAACATTGATGCTCTTTCCCCTCTATACACATAATCTCTGTTCTTGTCTTGCTTTTGCAACATGAAGCATTGAGCATAACGTGCATATTTCAATGACTGAAGCAACTCACTCGAGAGCTGTAATCAGTGAGCTTACCGAGCATTGAAATTGAGCAGAAGTAGAGAGAATTAAACTGAAGAAGCGAGAATGTGTTGTGAAAGAAGTTGGAATGGTCGGCACTGCATACGGATGACAAATCAATTAGCAACAAAGATAAAGAGAGCACAAGCATAGAGAGGGAGAGAAAGAAAGTTAACCAAATTGTATCATGCAACAAACAATTTGACGACCTGTATTACGCAATATGATGGATCGAGCATGCAACGGATATCAGTGGCAAGCTACCAGTGATCAGGCCAGTCAGTCAAAGATGATTCAACGAGCTCGAGTTTCGTCTCGTAGGGTGAGAGATAGCGGACGAGCAAGCAAGCGAGAGTCAAGTTGTATCATCTCGTCAACGACTAGACGCAATGTGCAGCAACGTTGGATGCTGGACGCTAACATCCTCATCAGTGGCATTTGTTGATACACATGCATATCAGCATCGTTCTGTAGTTCAGTAGTGGCGCTCAAAAGTTGCAACCTTCTCGCTAATCTTGCAAGCTTGAATTTCGAAGCCGAAAGTTTTTTTCCTCCTTCTCTCGATACAAAGAATGCACACATGAACAAATTATGAACATAGTTTGCTCTCGTTGAATTTCTCTCTCTCTCTCTCTCTCTCTCATCCAATGATTCGATAGCCTGAGCATTTAGCTGCTAAACTCTGCTGTAAACTGACTTTTACATCGTAGTTGAATCAGATCGACCATACTTTGTACACACAATATTAACCTTAAGGAACCTACCTTGCTAACGTACGTACATATTATGAGCGAACGGCTGAGTGTAACAAGCTTGCTGCAAGTTGCAACAACAAGGCCATTGTTGTTGTTCGTACATCTCAATTTCGACAATTTCTCGCATGTTGCTTGTTACAAGACAAACTTGGTACGTATGCAGATTCGCTAGTGAGCCAAAACAATAGCCGTACGATGCTGCAAATATGTGTGTAGTAGTGCTTGTCACTAGTTAATACTGGTTGTTAATAATAAATAACATACACACAGTCCACAAGTGGTTCGTTCAATGCCAGATAGCCAACCAAAACACATGTAAACACTAACACGAACAAAAACACGAGCGCGGACGCACAAGCAAACGCAAACGCATTTAGTCATGCAACAATTAATATTCATCGACCTGTCAAAATGGATGTCGAGTTGAGTCCAATTTTGCTCGATTCAGTTCAGTTAAGTCGAATTGAGTCACACAACACATTGATGATTACATTGGTGAACATGTAGAGACAACTATTAGAGTTGCTAAATGGTTGTTAAACTTTTTGTCCATTTTGGTTTGATCAAATTCACACAAACGATATGAGTAACTCTCACTAATGAACAAAAGGAAAATCATCATCATCATGATCGATCTGATCAAAGTTACGAGTCGCAAACAACAAAGTCTACACTGAGCTTAGTAGGAGGGCGTGGCAATGAATTGAAGTAGTCAACGAATGAGACCGAGAACGAGTACGGAACCAACCGACGGCATCAGCCAACAGTTAAAACTGCTCTTGCTGTCGTTAGTGTTTCAGTGCGTGCCTGACACTTGACTTGACCACATCAAGCATCAAGAAGTCGAGTTGTCGAATGATTGTTGCTGTAGCGTGGATTGTTGCGTTAGGCTCGGCTAGGCTTGGCACCAATTGACAAGAGTGGAACGACGACGACGATGACAAGTGCACAACACTATTTTTTTGTTGTTGTAGTTGTTGTTGTCGAAAATCACACGTACAAATTCAAACGCTTTACAGAAAATCCAGTGAGAGAGCATAGCAGAGTCATCAAGCATGAAGCTCGTGGACGTGGATAAATCAACGACTCTCAGCGTCGATTGATTGCCGATCACATTGTAATTGTAACTACACTCAAACTCACAGAATATGAGAGCTGAAAGTAGAATAAGATAAAATTGTGTGAAAAATTTGCTTCGTTGCTCAAGTGATGCTGACTTTACTGCTGCTGGCTGACTGACTGCATAATAACAATAATTGATCACATGTTCATTTGTGTTCTTGTTGCACTCACCCTATCTTGTGTACTGTAAGATCGTGCGACCACCTGCTGTTGCTTACACTATTACTTCTAGTCTTCTTACAGCACTTAAATAAGCATAATCATTACAACATCATGCAATATGATGGTTAAGAGAGTATGAATTTCATGCTCATGATTTTGCTGGCTAGCTGGATAGCTTGCTCGCTCGCTCGCTTACTCAATGTTCGCTCGCAATTTGTCAATGTTTCAATTCCTGTGCACGGTAATCATGACACGCTAATATTATCAGAGTGTACGTGCCACAGTGAAACTTGTAAACTATGTGTCAAGTCCACTACTCCATCAGCATCGATTGCTGATCAATCTCGTCGATCTTTGATGGCTAGTATAGTTTCGATTGCTGTTTTGACCTGACACGCACCTGTCATCTTATGCTGTCGACTATCGATGACATACAAGCACATACAGCTAGCTATCTACAGTCTAGTGTCAAGCACCAAATATCGACTGATCGAGTGCACGTGCAATTGCACTGGATAGATGTAGTGTTATTCCAGAGTTGTGTAACAACTCAACTCAAGCAAACTCATTGGTAGTGATTTTCTACTAGTGTGTGCGACTCACAAGCAGAAGTTGGAATTGCCTTGACGCACGCACGTATTACACAATGTGGCGCACCCAACGCAACTGATTGCTCATCCGTAGCTAATAAGTTTATCACATTTTATTGGTTCTCGCGTTGCAATTCGTTGCGTGGCGTCAAATGAAATTTTGCACTTGACTAATGGCAAATATTTAGTTGAAATTTGTTGAGTCAAGTTATTGAAGTTAAAAGAGGAGAACTAGTTCGTAAGACAGCCCTAGATGCTCGAGTATCACGAGCTAGTCGAGTCGAGCGTTCCAATCGAATTGAAGTGAAATCGAACAAACAGCTCGACAATCGTAGACGATCGAGAATTATTGACTGTCACGATCACAATTTCGAGCGTTCAATTTTCTCCCAACGCAATAAGCACTCAGCATTGAGACTTAAGTGGAAAGTGAATTGGAGAAAAGAAATCGTGAATTCACAATAATCAACGACAACAACTGCAGCAACGGTTAAAGTCGCCGACAAACAGACAGACATAGAAACAGATTATAGTTGCTTGTGGGAAATCGACACACTCGACGAGAGCATCGAACGAACGACGAAAGCGAAGAATATTGAATTGAACCTAACCTAACTGAACTGAATCTAACAAACTGCAACTGATGACGACGATGAGAGAGAAAGACAACTAATTTACGGCCAAGAGCTTAACATGAGCAGCAGCACATTCTTACGGGCATTCTCTTACAATACGAATTATAAGGGAGAAAGAGAGAGAGAGAGAGAGAGAGAATTTATTTATTCGGCATACATTACAGCATATTAATTTGGTATCCAGAGAATCGAGGCGTGAAATACTGCAGCAACCTGTTGAGTGGTTCGGCACACAACAATCTTGGCACAACAGCGAACGACAAGCTCGCACTGTCGAATTTACTCGATTTTCATCACCTACAGCAATACAATTCACTAGCTGCCTGGCTGCTCAGCCACCAGCAAACGTTAGCTATTTGCTCTTAAATTTGGCTTGTCTGTTTCGCTTGTTAGACTTGTAAATTGGAATCTTTAATTACATCACAGCATGTTGGACATTCGAGAGCCACTCTTTTCGGCCGCTAAACTTCACCCGCTTGACTACGCTGTGTCGAGTGTCAGACAGCTTGAAGCGGTGTCCTTTGAAGTTCACATTGATATTCCTCACTGAGAACTACAAGTCATTGACAAGAGTGCAACAACAACAATGATATTATCATGTAAAGTAATAACAACAGCAAAGGAAGAAAGTGACCATCGTTCACATTCTTCTTACATTCATGTTTTGTTTGTTTCTATTTCTCTCATTCGTTTGTTCTTTCACTCATTCAATGAGAAATTTCACTTGTTCTTCGAGCAATGTTGTAAAGAAATAACTCATTCAGTGACACACGGCTTAGCAAAATGTATTCACAGCGACACCTCATGCCAATTCACTGCTAAATTGGCTTCAAGATGTCCTATTCTTTTTCCTTGTACTCACTAAACGCTCGTTGTGTTTGTACTCGCTTCAATTGTAAATTGTTCGCTTGCTTGTTGGTTTTTTATTTTATTCTTTTGAGCAATACGTTCGCAGGTAACAACGGTTTCTACACAATTGAGCTTGCCGCATCAATTCGAGCAATCAATACGAACCTCCTGGCTCAATTTATTTACAGACTGTGCATTTATTTAGAATCCACCTATGCACCTTTACGGCGTATCGAAACTACTCTCGAAGACATTCGACGGGTACAAACGATGCAATAGAGTATTTTACGTCCTTACATTATGCTGATGTGTCTGTACGTAAAACAGTTAACTGTTATGTTGAACAACGCGGAAACACAAGCCGACGAGCAGCGGCTCAAGTGACTAGTCATTCGAGAAATTCACACCGTCACGTCGTCACAAATGCAAATGTTGTTAGACACCAGCTATGTGTATAAGTTCCATCCAATTCTATTTGCCTTAACGGAGAGTCAACACTCCGACTTTATGATCCATCAGTTGTTGCTTGATATTATAATATTGCAATATTGAATAACGCAATGTCCTTTCACTCTTTCGTCGGTCGATCGGCTGGCCAGTCGGCAATAAGTTATCATTCATTGTTTATTCATGTCCAAAGAGAAGGAACGTTCAAAGAGAGTTTAGATTCAGGGACGTTAGTCAGTGAGTGAAATTAATTTCTTCTCACTACTCACAGTGATCACAGTGTAATCACAGTGATTGTTGCTTGAATATAAGCCGGACTAAAGTCGCCTGCCCAAAGTTCGTCGTGTGAGATAATTCGAATCTTGAGACTGACAAAGAAACTCGTTCGCTACACAACGAAGGAGAGGAACAAGAAGAAAATTATGATGAAGCGAACGTACAGTGCCTCAATATCAAGAATATGCTGCAAGAATGCTGTGCTATGCAGTGCAGCCAATAATTCGAATAGTTTGTTTAAGATGAGATAAGAAGCGATAAACATCAGCCAATTGCCACCTGATTAGATTGGCACACTTGTTGTTGTTGCTGCTGCAGCTGTAAGTTATTCAGCCGAAATATCATTGCCTTGCTGGTTGGAATATTGCATAACTGGTTAACTAACGAGCTGAACTGACTCAAATAGCTTTGCGAACAGTAGTGGCAACAGTAGTCGATGTCGATAGTTCTGCTGCTACTGTTGCCACCGCTGACATGTTACCGAACGAACGGCTGTAACAAACGACTAATTGTTGCACATTCTTTCAGGAATATTCGCAGCCAGTGAATATTCGGGAAGGCAGAAGGTGTGCTTGTTCGTTGCTCACAACAGCACTATGTTGCCTTTCACTTATTTCGATACATTCCCAGTTAGTTCAGTGTACTATGATAGAATAGTAGATTAAAGAAGAATGGAAAAGCAAGCGCATGACCAAATTAATTTGATATTCTAACCGTGTCTTCGCGATTGTTGATGCAACTGCAACTGACGAGTTCTGGTGGCCATAGCGCATTAACATTATGTAATATAGACTATAGGCCGATTTCACTTACTACTTCAACTTAGTAGCTTGTAAGCCAGTGTGCGTGTCATGTGTACATCTATCGATCATTTCGTTATTTGCACAACAAAATGATGTTTCATATCTGGTCACACAGATCTAATTTGTATCAGATGAGTGCCTCCACTACACTTTTACTCACCTAATATGCTCATAGTGACTCTCACTCACTCTCTTGAGTCATAACATGTATTGGTCGGTAACAAGACCAGATTATAATAATAATACTAACTAGAATATCAACTGCCCAACTAAGCCAATATAAATGAACTGAACTGAGATGAGCTGTGTTATGCAAATCTAAATTGAATCTCCACTTTCAAATTAAATTGACTCTTAGACTTCATATATTGATTTGGACAGACTCATCATGTAGCTTTGTTTTATTCTTTTCTTTTTTGAAATGATAATTCAGTCTTGAACAGACGTTCGATAAGTGCATTTACCACACTTTAAGTTTGGGCCTGAGTTTAATTTAGCTTGGAGCATCCCCTTATAGAGAGATAAAATCACGCATACAATACTTTGATCTCTTTGTCTTCTTTCGGTTCGATTCGATTCTCATGTTTAGTACGATCCGATCGATTTGGTTAGAATAACAATTTGATTGGCACTTTTTGATTCAAACACAGAGGTTTATCATACTAATATAGTCACAACACTAACTATAATAATAATTGATTAGATTGTCCAATGAATTTACATACTGAAGACATTAGTCGAAACACTTTCCATCGACTTTCACAAAGGCAGGCCAAATGCACATCGATTGTCAATCGACAGCGACATCTTACTCTAGTTGTCTAGATGCTATTGTTTTGTTCGATCTCGATTGTTGTCGATTATCTCAATGAATTGAACCATCGGTGATGCTAATTTCACACACACGCACACGCACACACAGGATACTATGCAAACAAAAATCAATATGAGCATTAATTGATGATATTATGGCCTGTTTAGTGTACAACTCTTTTTACTTCTGCTGTGATGCACGAAACTGCTCGAGTTACCAGCAGTGATCATGAGTAATTCACTATAGTTACATCAATCACTGCAGTTAAGTTTGATTTGAACAAATAAAAGTGAGCAGCGATGTGGTAGAGATAGAAAAAAAGCAGTGTTGAACGCGAACCTGAACCATTTTGGCTCTTGATCAATTATGTGCAGATGAACAACAATTGCATCTTAGATGAACAATTGTCTAGATGATGCGGCAATCGATTTGATCTTGGTCTAGATTGTGGTTTATATTAGAGCATCCTAAGGTGAGGTTGAAGGTTTTCGTTGCTGTATCACAACAACATGAGATGCGTTCAACGGAATCAATGGATGCTCAACGAATGATGCAATCAATGCAACGGTTGTAGCTTGAGGCAACAACAATCAGTCGGAATGAATGAAATCATCCTTCGGCAAACTAGCTAGGACACTGCTTTTGAGTGGAATATTTTCATCACAGCTCAACTATTATTATATGCACACTCTTGCCCAAAGATTCGATCGACACTATTGCTTTTTGTTCTATTTAGATTTATATTGTTTTATTTGTTTTGTTTTTGTGTCAATTCAATATCCCGCAATCTTAACAATGAAATGGAATTAAAATTGACTCTAATCACCCACGTTTGTCTTATTTATCTGATGATTGATTATCACTCGACAGGTACTCGGCGACTCCTCTAGTCGTGGCAATATTGATCTGTCAATTAAAATGCCTCAAATGAGTTCGTCAGCATCGAGAAAGTCAATTTATGCGTCAGCAAACACATTGCCAAAATTGTTCCCAGAACAGCCGCCAATGGATCTGCAGCACAATTTAAATGGAGCCGAGAATTTAGACGCACACAGTGAGAGCAACAAGCTATTGTTTCAATCGTTGCCGCCGCTCTCGATCGATCAGCAAAGTAAACAATTGGTGCTGGCCAAACGATTGGATCGTGAGCGCATCGAGACGGACGAGCGCGCGTGGCTCATGAGCTCAGGCCACCAATCGGCCAGCTTAACAATATACGTCAAGTGTCAATTGCGACCAGCACCAGAGGCCAACAACAACAGCAACCCTTCAGCCATACCGAGAGTGGTGAGTGGTGCACCGAAAGTGGCGCCATCAATATTAATCCCGGTGCATATTATTGTGACGGACGACAACGACAATTGGCCCACGTTTCTCGGCACACCCTACATAATTGATTTGAACGAAAGCACACCTGTTGGCACTATACTTGTCGAGGGAAACGACATTCGTGCTAGCGACTTGGATCAAACGGGCCCAATGTCCACTGTGGAGTACTCGATAATGCACGGTTCGCCGTGGTCGTCGGCGTTGACATTCATGAACGCGTTGGATCCAAAATCACTGGTGGTGTCCGACAATCGATACTTTGATTATGAGACGCACTCCAAATTGACCATCAAATTGGTGGCCACCGATCAGGGCGATCCGCCCAATTGGTCCGTGACACCGTTGGTGGTGAATCTGTACGACGAAGACGATCGTAATCCACAATTTCAGGACGACTCGTATCAGCTGTTCGTCGACACAAATCGACCGAACGAAGTACTAGACATAGCACCGCGTCGCCTCAGTGCACGTGACGGTGATCGTTCGATCAATGCACCCATTAGTTATTCGTTTCATTCAAAATCAAACTATTCGGTGTATTTTGACATTGATAGCGACACTGGGCGTGTGACGTTACGCAAAGCATTGCCTGAGCAAATGTTGGTCGACACTCCGTTTTGTTTGCTGGTCAAAGCAAGCCAAAACGACAATCCGGCACGATATTCGTTGACAGCAATCAATGTGTTCACCAGCAGTCAACACCATCACCGAAAACACCAATCGATCAATGGTGGCTTGTCGAACGGTGTCACCAATCACACGTTCGAAGTGCAAGAATCTGTTGGAGTGCCCGGTTACACCATTGTCACTCTATCGTCGTATTTACACGATAGCACCATCACGAAACGTCGCGACCATCATTCGACTGACGATAATATCACGACAACAGATGATGGTGATGACGACATGATGGTGACGTATAGTTTACTCGACAACGATGATGGTTATTTTAGAATTGACGAGCGCACTGGTAAGCTAGTACTGAACAAAACACTTGATTACGAGCACATAATTGAGCACTCGGTACGAGTTTTGGCCTTGTGGAACACTCAACATAATAACAAACTCAACTGTGATATAGCTCGTCTCACAATCAAGGTGTTGGACGAAAACGACAACAAGCCAACTTTCTCGCACGATCATTATCATTTTCGTTTGGCCATCAGCGATGTCGTTGGTGCGCTCAATGGTGGCGGTGGTGGTGGCGGTGGTGGTGGCGATCAATTGAACTCAGACACTAGCCACTTGGAATTGGGACGCATCTATTGTCATGATCTTGATGCTGATGACAAACTGTCGTATAATTTGACCGGCGCACACTCGGACTTGTTTCACGTGACCGACGACGGCAAGTTTGTGATGCCATTGAACCAATTTGCTCGCTCAATCGGCAGTTTTATTAATTCGGCTCAATTGTACAGTTCCAATATGAATGATGACACTGTGATGGTGCCGCGTGTTGCCCACGAACTGTCGTCATGGGCTCAAGATTCTCTGGCCAACATATTGTCGAGTTTAGGCGGCGTTAGCTCAATACAACTGACAATTGTTGCCAGTGATAACAACAACAACAATCAGTACAAACAACATTCCAACGAAGCCTCAATTCACATACGAATCATAGCCATTGATAATTTGATTGTCCATTCGCGAGAATTCAACACATTGCGTCACAGCAGCAATAACAACAGCAACAACAATATCGACAACAACAATCAAATTGACAAATCATCAACATCTGTGGGTGGCAATACTTTTCTCATGCCGACGTCGAATGGTGAAAACTTTTTGGCTATCAGCAGCACAATAATTGAGAAAATCATCGAGCGAACTCCAAAAGAGTTGGCCGACGCTGAAACGGCTTTAGACGTGGCGATACCGCCGTTGGATCGACACAAAAGTCTCGACACTATTGGTCGCCAACACTTGTTGGATCAGCGTGACTATCAAACATTTGACGTAAACAATGGTGATCATAGACTATCACGAGATTCGAGTGATAAATTACTGAATCGAGCGAGTTCTTCCTGGTCCAAATCGAGTGGCAGCAGCAGCAACGTTGTATCACCGACCAGCCAAGTTTTGTTGCCCAGTGTTTTATTGGTCAGCGAATCGGAGGCGAAATTTGTCAGCCTACAATCGATGATGAAGAACTCAACTTTTAGCGAGCACAACATTCATGACACAGGACAACGTTCAAAGATTCGAGCTGTACACACTAATGCAATGGGACACGATCGGTATGCTAGCAGCAATGATGCCAACAACAGTGACATCAAAAGTACCATCACTTTGTTGGGCAACATATCAACAGCAATTGTGTTGCACTTGTTGTTGTTCCTGATTCTTGTCACGTTGGTCATGCGCATCAGATCGATACGCGCCAGATCAAACGGGGGCGTAATGTCGCTTATCAAACGTGCCGCGTATTGTAACGATCACTTGGTCCCGTCATCGACAACAGTGTCCAGCGTCAACACTGCCTCATCGATACATTCGAACGACGATGAGGGTGTCAATCATGTTCACACAAACACAGGCTTCATTCACCAGGCAACCACCTTGTCTTCACGCGCCTTGAGCAATATTGAAACAGTGACTGATTTGAGCCAATTAGCATCGTCGACCAAATTGCGCAACGCTCGCGCGCCACTCTCTGCCGCTGCTCATCAAAGCAGCAACAAGTTCAAGAATGAAGGTCTCTTGCGTAATCTACAATCTTCTTTGACGAATATGTTGAGCGGAATGAGTCGAGCATCGTCGGTGAGCTCGTCAGCACCTCGAATGATTGTTATCAACAGTAGTAGTAGTAGTAGTAGTAGTACATTGCCTAATTCAAACCAAAGCGAACTGTACAGATCGTACAATGAACTCCATGACAGTCCATCAGGCATTTGTAAAGAATACGGCCAGCACTTGGTTTCAAAAAACAGCGAAACCAATGTTGCTCGTAGTGCTGCTGCTGCCGTTGAGCATTCATCGTGGGAGCCAAAGATCATTTGCAACTCGCGAGCAACAGCGTCTACGTCGTCCACGTTTGTTGGTGGCATGGACACAACAAATACGACCACAACAATAACAGCTGTGGCTAGTCAACAACTACAAGCAGCCAGTGTGTGTATCAAAATATCAAGCACAAACGATGATGAAATAAAATTAAACGAAACTTCAACCATAAACATTGGTGCCGCCACCAACATTGTACGTCCAGCGTCGCCAAGATCTCATGACTCAAGTGAATTGACACACTTGGGACTTCCCACTGCCACCGCCACGACCACCAAATGTAATTTAACACAACTACAATATACAACAGCGTGCTCACCAACAATATCGTTGTCCTCATCGATTTTGTCGGAGAAAATCAACGCGGCCATTGCGGGAGGCTCATCGGATAATATTAGCGATGGATCGTCGATCGATTCAAGCCGACTTGCGCTGCACAGCAACAATAATGAATCCAATTCCAAATCCAGTTCAGACCAAAACGGGAATAAACTAGAGCATCGAAACAATCTGAATGTGATCAATGATGGCACCACGTCACAGCGCGCAGCAGCACTCATCAGGTGCGGACCAATTAAATCTGGGCCACCACCACCACCACCTCCACCGCCGCCGCCCTTGCTATCGTCAATGATGGTATCCAGAAATCATCTGATACAGACACGTACACAAGCGACTAATAGCAACAACAACATCAACAACATTGTCAGTAATAAAATGACCAATAACAACAATACTACTAATCATCAATGGAATCATCCTGAAACGAGTCAGCGTCGACAAAGATACCAACAACTACCATTACCACAAGTCAAGCAACAGATAATGAATGCAACGAATAGTCACGAAACCACGTGCCAAACGATAGCCACACGAAAGCCGCAACATCCAATACATGCTCAACTACAGCGTCAAGCTGGTTTTACGCAACGGCCTCTGTTGTTGTCAACAGGAACAACAACGCGACAAGAAAACAACAACAAAAATGACGACGATGCGACCAGAGATGGGTCAACATTGCATTTGGGCATGTCTCACAAGCCCTCACAGTTGGGTTCTAAATGTTCTTGGGTTAAAAACAACTCTCCCACATTAGTCGATGTCGGTTATGAATCGATGGATGTTTCTAAAGGTGGCCAAATATATGCGGGGACAGCGGCAATTACAGTAGTACATGAAACTCCAGGATTATCGGCCGCGTCATCCTCCTCCTCCTCTTCCTCGTCTCCTTCCTCTTCTTCATCGTCGTTTGGCGGCGCTCATGAGCTACCACAACAACATCGCCGACGCCAACATCCGCTACAGCGACAAAACAACTTTGTTCATCATAACGATCAATACAATAGCAGTGGAAAATTGTACAAAAGTTCCAGAAAGATACCGTCGAGTCATCAAGTGAAGAGCGGCTCCAGTAAGAGAGTTCACTGGTGCCTTGCACACCCAGGTAGCTCATTCTCGGCATCAACGTTCGAAGTGAACCCGAGAAGATTGGACGCAGTCTACGATGATAGTCGCTTACTATGTGATAAAAATTTTGCAACTAACTCTCATTGTCAGCGACAGCAACAACAATTAACAAAACATCGATTCTGCTGAAACGTGATAATCTGCATGTCAAGCTTCCATCTGTCGTTGGCAATGCAGCAATGGTGTACGTTGTCTATGCAGGTGTATAAAATAAACATCACCGTCGTCAAACAACAATAACATGTAGCTTGAATATTATATACTACTTCGCGCATGCTACGACGAGGAAATGATATCGATATGCACTAGCGCTTTTGTTATCGTTGCAGCATTGCATTGTTATTGGTTATTGTATGGTTTCGGCCATGTTTTTATTGTGACTGTTGCTGCTGATGAATTTTGTATGCAGTGTTGCAGCGAGTGATTGACACGAAGCCCTACAACAATTGTCACCGAAGCTACAGATGCCTCTAGTCTTTAAAGTCTTCCTTGTTGCACGTCTCAACAAAGATTTTGAAGAGGCTTTGAGAGGATTCAATAAATATTTTAAAATCAATCATGTGTAATCTGTAGTGCTTCTTGGTTTTGGTATTCGGCTAAACGACAACATTCGATGAATTATCTTCGCCGAGATGAGAAGAGTGGTAGCATAAAAGTTCTCATAACTCAAATCAGAGACAATCAGCAATCATGTGCAACAGTCGTTCGTATGCCGAAGGGCCACACATTAGTCCTCGGCAATTGTCACAACAGCAATTGCAAGAAAGTTCTAATATGACCATTATACCTATAGAAGTGTCATTAATACGTTTTGTGAATCGTGTGTTTGTAAAACGATTTTCGATGTCATCATGGGACAAAATTCAAGATTTGGGCCAACAGCTTGCTCGAACATGTGCCCGGTGGATCGACAACCTTGTACAATGGTCCTATCTGACAGAAAGTACGAGGCCCAGAAACGATGCCGGTAGTCACGATTATGCAACAATCGTTAGCAATCCAATCACAACAACAAGCCAAATTTTAGCAATCGTAAGTGACAATTGTTCAAGCACATTGCAACAACCAGACATCAACCAGAATAGCAATTCAAATCACGCCTGGTGTTCAATTGAAAACAATCGCACCAGCTCAGTACCAATGTTATATCAATTATATAATGCATCAATGATCCTGATCTACGGCATGCAAGCCATTTCTTCGTACAAGCAGAATATCCATTGGAATGTAATCGCACCAACCCTATTAGCTCAAGCTCTTAACTTAATGGCTTGGTGTTCGATCAACAAATGGATGTGGGATCGTGTTTTTTGCCGCATTCAACCAAGCTATCGAATGTCGGCCACCACTAAAAGCCCGTTAGTAGATTATATGTTGAGTATTGTTACTGACTTTGTAGCATTGTACGTGTTGTTAATACTCTCACAGTGCCCTCCTGAAACAACTATTCTACCAATATTAGGAAACGTGGCGCAAACAGTTTGGTACATAATAGTGATATCAAATCATTTTTACATAGCTATGGTTTTACGTAAATTTCAACTAATGTTCAACAATGTCAATTTGAAACAAGAATTAGATTGCCAACCAAGCAAACCAACAGCGGCCTATACATATTCTTTGGTGCTGATGGAACGATTGATTGCTATAGGACACATTGTATTTGTGACTCTAATTACGATTGGTTTAGTGTTGGCATTGGACGCTGATTATCAACGGTCTGTATCGTGGACGCGCATTCGGCGTGCAACAGCTCAAATGAGCTTGTTGTTTCTGTTTCGATCAATGTATAGCGCGTACAATGTTTTTTACATACTGTGCCAACAGTACAATGGTCCACATTAACCGGATGTATATGACTCTCCCACATTAGTCGATGTCGGTTATGAATCGATGGATGTTTCTAAAGGTGGCCAAATATATGCGGGGACAGCGGCAATTACAGTAGTACATGAAACTCCAGGATTATCGGCCGCGTCATCCTCCTCCTCCTCTTCCTCGTCTCCTTCCTCTTCTTCATCGTCGTTTGGCGGCGCTCATGAGCTACCACAACAACATCGCCGACGCCAACATCCGCTACAGCGACAAAACAACTTTGTTCATCATAACGATCAATACAATAGCAGTGGAAAATTGTACAAAAGTTCCAGAAAGATACCGTCGAGTCATCAAGTGAAGAGCGGCTCCAGTAAGAGAGTTCACTGGTGCCTTGCACACCCAGGTAGCTCATTCTCGGCATCAACGTTCGAAGTGAACCCGAGAAGATTGGACGCAGTCTACGATGATAGTCGCTTACTATGTGATAAAAATTTTGCAACTAACTCTCATTGTCAGCGACAGCAACAACAATTAACAAAACATCGATTTTGCTGAAGCAGCAAGTTCCTGCCAGGAACCCCTCGAAGTCTTGGCCCCTAAACATAACACACATCTGTTTGTAGCCTGCATCTGCAGGCAAACTCGCTGGCAGGATGCAAGCAGGATTCGAAATATTTTTTGTTTTTGTTCGCTTTCATTTCCACTTTCATCACATGGACAATTATAAAATGTGGATGAGCAATTACAATGTGAAATAAAATCAATATTGATTCTCTTTGGCGACACAAATCGTGGAAATTGAATAAAGCAAACCTCAAACGTTAAGACTTTTCCCTCATCGATATCAAATGGTTGTTTTCTCGGGGCACGTAACATAAACAAACACGCTTAACATAAACAAACCGATTGTTTATTTCTTTCTCAATCATTTACGATGCAATGCCAGAGATTTGAAAGTGACATCGTTACATAGATCACTCACACACATATTTGAGATATAAATCCTAGTCAAAATTAACCACATGTTTGTTGACATGTGCGATCTCGTCGATTTCAAGTCAAAACAGCCTCAACAAAAACAATGGGAGCCGTCAATAAGCGACCGTTAGATTCGAAACGTGGTCGCAGTGTCAGCTCAAGATCGAGTGAAACTGAGCCAGAATCTACTTTTGGGGTCCGAGGTCCCTGTAGTCCACGCCCGTGCCCAAAACGCCAAAAGAAAATAGTCAGATCGCGCAATATTGTTAAGCTTTGCAATGCAGAATCGAAGAGCGGCCGTGATGACGTTCATGATGTAAAGCCGTCCATAGACACTACGAGTCAAGAATCACGTTCTGCTTCGATGGAATTTGATTTGTTGGCCATAGCTACAACAACACTCAATCGAAAGGAGCAATCTAGAATATACAATTTTGGATGCCGCCAGAAACCCGCCGAACTGTTCCGTAAGGATCTCATATCAGCAATGAAATTGTCTGACTCAGAACCACTCGATGAATCGGATTATATTCTCATCACAGACCCGTGGAAAGAAGAATGGGAAAAAGGTGTCCAAGTGCCTGTGAATCCAGACGCATTACCGAGAGCTAGTTTTCGTATTTCCAATGCAAAACTTGACTGCGATGACAATCGCGACCAATCTACGAGCCGCGATCATAAAATGCCACGTGAATGGATCCAACACAATCCGGATGGCAACATCAATTTAGAATATGAGCTTGATCTTATAGATTTGAGCTGGCGCCAAGTGATGGCCGAGAAAACGTGTGTGCCACCTATTCCAGAGTCGTTGATTGAAGCCACCATCACCGAACTAGAATGTCAGTGTGCTGAAAACATGAAAGAGTCAAAAGAGGTCGCTCTAGAGTATAGCCAAACAGTAGTGTGTGATGTGTGCCGCAGTCCGCACGGCGAAGATAGCAACGAAATGATATTCTGCGATAATTGTCAAGTGTGTGTCCATCAAGCTTGTTATGGGGTGCCGCAAATACCAGATGGTGAGTGGTATTGTCAAGTGTGCGAGCTGGGCAAAACTAGCACAGCCAGTTGTATATTGTGCCCCAATCGAGGCGGTGCAATGCGTCGAACGCCCGACGGTCAATTTGCTCACGTATCATGCTCGTTGTGGGTTGTATCTCAGCATGCCGACAGTGAATATCACCGGGAATCTCAGAAGAAGAGTCCAACAAGGAAGACTAAGCGCCATGACAAACGGACGCCCGTTCGAGTCGCCGAAGAAAACTGCCAGGCCCACGCACGTAACACGGATCTCAAGTGTCAAATGACCAAGCGCCAAACCAAAAAGATGAACACAAAAAGCACTCAAAAGAAGAGTCAGAAAGGATCGTGTGCCAAACTTGCCAATGGAAGTGAATTGAAACGAACGAGCTCTTATGCGCGAGCTACTGCTTGTCCCTCACCAGAGAAACATATCAAAAAACAGAGAGTGCCATAAGCTCGATATGGCCCAATATATGTTCTATGCATTGTTTTTGTTACCACACACTACCACTAACACTCAATTATTCTTCTTTATTACCATAACAATAATAATAATAATAATTTGTTCATATAGGAAACTGTCCATAATACATGGGGTCACGTGATGTTTGTTTACTCAATTCGTTGTCATTGCTCTCTGTGTGTTTGTGATTGTGCTTATGTAATAATACAGTAAAATTGCTTGTTGTTGTTGGTGCGTGACAATCAAGTGAATCATTCGTAGATTGGGATTCGATCGTTGCTTGTGCAATTCTTTGCCCAACCAATCTCTTTGCAGTTGAAATATTCCGAAAATATTTTAGAGCGAAAAATTGAGAGAGATGGATGTCATCAACAACATAGGACGCCGTTCGAAGCGCAAAGTTCATCCACACATAGTACGTGGCCTACAGGAGACAACAAAATCTTGCTTGACTACAGCAATAGCCCCGGGTCAAGCACAAAAATTAAGTGTTGATGACGAAATTTTGATTATACAATCACAAAATCACACCAATCGAATCAGAAGATTGAAAAGAAATCTCCGCTTTATTGGAAAGTTTTCCGATGATTCCTGCAGTAAAACTAACCATGATAACAATCCAGAAACAACAACAATTATCGAGCCCGAGATACGAACTGAGCTCCTCAAAGTGGGACGCAGTTCGATTCAATTGGCTGTCGGCGATGAGGTGCTGGGTGACAACAACACAACCAAAGAGCCGAGTGTGCTTACAAGTGAACCAAAATCAATCGATGTCAGTGAGCCTTTCGATGTGGGTTGTGATGTATGTGTTCCTTCGCCAATTGCGCTGACAGTGACTACAAATGGGCTGAGGTCGTCACCGTCGTTAACAACAACACCATCGCCGACTCAACCAAATGATTTCAGTGAGACACATTTGAAGACATCCCAACGCGTTAGGCCTCTCAGAATATCATCGAGATCGAGAACGTTGATGAGACCAGGAAGTGTGAGCAAAGCGGACACATTGTGCGTGGCAGGCTCGATAACGAGTCTACTGGGGGTGGGAATGGCAGGCATGGGCGTGTATCCACGCAATCAGGCCTCTGTCAGGTTATACCTCGAAGTGGTCGGTTTTCTGATGGTCGTCACTGGTGTTGTGCTAATATTGTCCGGCATGCGCGTTCGTATGCGACGCCAACGGCCCCAAAATTTGATGATGTATCGTCGCTACACGGGTAAACGTGCCAGTGGCAGCCGACATTATAACCGAGCGCCGTTGAGCAAATGTTACCAAGCCAGTGCACAGACACACACTATAGCAAGTCAACAGCGGCTACAAGATAGTGGTCGCACAACAACAGCAACAACAACGCCAACCATTCTCGACACGAACAATGACAGACATCTCAATAACGATGCTGATGGCCATAACGATGATGACAGTGGTGATCAAGTGAACGTTAATGATAATTATGATGATGATTTGTATTTGAATTCGGATTTAGATTTCGAGCCAACACTGTTTCCGAGCAACGTTTGTGCTGTGCAAGACGGCTACTCTGGAACAACACAAACCAATGCTGTCATTGTGAGCGCGCTGTCGTCAGTGTTGACCGTCTCGACGTTGGTAGCCGTACGTCCGTCACTATCACCGAACCACGGCTTTTGTTGTATCAAGCATGCCATTCAGTATTTCATGCAAGCACGGCGTCAACAGACGCTCGCCGCGAAACATATCGACGAACGGTACTTGAACCAATGGGTGCGCTTGTTTGCGGGCGCCCAATCAGGCGGACTCGTGTGCTTGCGTCGTCCGCTGTCGCTACAGGTGCCAGCCATCTGACCTTCTCACTCACTCTTTCAATAAACTTATATTTATCTAAGTCTACAAATCATTTGTTTATAAATATATGAATATAAATATAATACACTTATAACAAACATTGTTGCTCGTCTGAAAGAAGCAGTCAACGCAGTATGCGTAAATCTGTGTGCGTTTGTGTGTGAGAGAAAAGCCTGTTCGCGCTGTCTGTAGAACAACTTCTTGACGTTGCAATCACAATCTTAGCAAATCACTGGCTGCAAGTTAGTCAGCGACGTCCATTGCATAAGTCCAAACCAGTGCAAATGTTCTCCTACAAGTACAAGCGTCCACGAACTCTCACGAGCTTGTGAGACTACAATCAACTTGCTAAAGAGAAGGCTTGCTGAAGGCGTCGGTAAGACAATTGATCAGTACACTGAATCTCATGCAAGAGACCATTTTGTGAGAAGATGGTCGTGAGAAAATGCACGCTCTTGCTGCGGTTTTTATTATTCCACTGATACCATACTACAGACTACAGTCTGTTGTATGGAGAGCTAATTGTTACATAACATCTAGCCGTCCGTTATAATATGATATACTGTGTGTTGTCTGTCATCGTCTGTCGTACTGTAGTCGCCCGTCTGTCAGGCCAAAGGTCAAGAGCATTTTTTTTTCTGTTTTATTATAACCCGTGAGTAGCAGACAAGTGAAAAATAAATCACTTTCATTTGCAATCTTGTTGACAATCCTTTTTTCGACATTAGAGCTAACATTTTGCAGTTAACATTATGTGGTTTTTTGAAGCGCCAATTGATTCAACAAGTTCAGACAATGATGACGTGCACAGAATAATATGATGGCTCGCGGCTGGCCTGCTGATCATGTTCGTATGCGTGTCAGTATGACCGACAAGCAAAAAGATAACTGAGATGGCCAATGTCTATGTTTATATTGCGAAGCATGAGCAAATATTGCGGTGTACACTTGAAAATCATCTCTCTGCTCGTGTAGTGACAGCAACAAAAACAAAAAATGCCATATAATAACAATGAAAAGAAAGAATCACATAACAGACAGACAGGCAGACAGAGTTGCTTTAACGAAAATCAAAACAAAATCAAGTGCTGATTAATTAATGCAACAGAATGGACTCAATTAGTCGGCACACTTTTGTAAGATAACAACAACGGCAACTGGCCACAAGAACAAAACACGCCTTTGGACAATTCTTTAACGACGACGACAACGACGTGTACAATGACGTGCTAGGGCCGCTACTGCTGCTGCTGCTGCTTTTGCTTTTGGTTGTGACCACTGAAAACATGAAAATGAGCAAAACTATCTTTCAAAAAGAGGAGAACTATCTAGGAGATGCTAGAGTATTAGGTAAACTTGTGAAATAAATCATTGCCGGAATCAATCTCATTCAAGTTTAACGAAACGAACAACACGACGTTGTGATGTTTGCACTCGAACAAGTTGTTTGTTTAGATGAGCAATTAACCAATGAGTATCAACATCGATCGGATAATTTCCCTAATTATTATTAATATTAGTTCAGTGCAGAGTTAATCGTCCAGTGCAGACGTTATATCACTCATCAGTCAGCGGTTCGTTAAACAAGTGTTATACAAGAGAAAGAGAAGAATAATAACAATAATAATAAAACATAATTGGATTGTTGTGGGCCAATAAATCAGTAGCTGATTAAATTCATGTTCTGTGTGTGGTTTCAGCAAGCAGCACAACAACATAGGCTAAGCTTCAGTCAACACTATATAATCGAGTGTTTGTTTCAACGAGCCCTTTCATTTGTCGTTTGCTGTCGACGACAAAAACATTCGTTCAACTATCGACGATTGACCGATCATCGAGCATTGATTATCATCGACAATAGAGAAGAGAAGAAATCTGAGAAGATTTAACGACAGTGAGATAAGAAACTCAATGTTGACAAAGACAAACAAAAAACTACTCCGAGAATATTGAACTGACAGTGAAGAAAACAAAAATGAAGCATCATCTGGGACAAATATCAATATGTTGTGTGCTACTGAGCACTTGTTTCATTCAGCTAGTAGTTATGGCCGAAGACAGTTCATCGACGAGCGAAGATTTTGGGAACGCACGAGACAAGCGTCAATTGCGAGACATCGACGATTGCGTGGATGCTGTCGAAGCATTGGCTCGCAATAACGACTTTTCTCATTCGACGCTCACCGCTGTCAGTGCCGTCGACTCCGAGGCGGCCAACTCTTCACCTGTTGGTGTTGCTGTAGCTTTGCCGCCATCATCATACACAGGCGTTGACAGTGGCCAAGTTAGCATCGACGCTGAGCGCGACGAAGACTCGAAGACAGCGTCGGCTAGACGAGTCCGCCGTCAATTAGTCGGACAAGCGACAAATACAGCTAACCAACAGCAACAAAATACAACACCAACAATGGACAGCATCAACAATGCTCCCTCGGTCATACATCAAGTATGGACAGCCACGTCGTCATCCGATGTCGACGAGTTGAGTCCAGATATTGTGGGTCGCTTGCAAAGCCAGATGCCATTCTTGGCAGCGTACGCTGTTCGACCTCGCATCGTCAAATCTAGTGCACCCAAAGCTTCAGATGCGTCGAATCCGTCAGAGGCTACAGCAATGGCCACAGCTTCAGCTACAGCTATAGCTTCGCCGGGTGATATAGGCCATCAATCGAATGTTGGACCGTACAGTGCGCAGCTGCAGCGACCCACAGACATTGAGTACAACAGCGACGGCGGCGACATAGAACGACGATACAGCGAAATTCAAGTGGATTCATCGACCACTGTGAACACAAAATCGCGTCATCGAGCTCGACAACAATTGACACCACTTACGCGCCAACCAGTGAAACAGTCGTCTAAACGACGACAGCGCAACAAGCTCAAACAAACAAGCTCAAACAGTCGACAGAGAAAGAACGGACGCAATAAGAATAATAAAAACAACAACAATCTATGGAATCAAATGTTGAACAAAATCAATCGAAAAAGCAGTGGTGGCGGTGGCAGTAAAAGTTCACGAACAGCGTCGCAACGCTTGCTGGCTGAACGCAATCGGCTGCACTACATGCAATTGATCAAATTTGGGCGACAATTAGCCGCCAACAACACTGGTAACATCGATAACGTTGACAACAGAAACCGTGGCGGAGTCAAGGGCAGCACTAAAGGTGCCGGTCAATCGTCAAAGCGTCCATTTTATGCTTCAGCCACGCCGCGGCCCGACGCGGACGACACGAGACGAGTGCCTGCTAACGACGATGTTGACACCAACTCAATTGAGGTGCCAGTCAATGAACCGGACGATGTGGCACGTCGTCGTTTGGGTAACTCAGGCCAGGTAGGTGATGACAGCGTGCCGGCAAGTGGCAATGACAACAGCAATGTAGCCACAGAGCCGTCACTTGAGCCCGAAGCTGTGAGTGTCGAGCCAAAATACGACGGAGTTGACGACGATCCTGACAACATGTTCGCCGAAGACGAGGACGAGAATCCGGACGGAGACAGCGACGGCCATAATCGAGAGTCTGAAGATGAAAGTCAAGATGGAGGTGTAAAAACAGGAGACGCTGGTGGCCAAGGAGATCAATCGGCAGCTGGCGATGATGAAAATGTCGACGATGAAGATACGAAAGAACCGCGAGCAGGACGACGCCATCGGCAAGGTAAAACTGAGAATGGCGAGCCGCAAGTCGATTCTAATGGAGCTGGTGAGTCGACTGCCGGATTTGGGGGCGGAATCGGTGCCACCGCTGGCCAGTCGGGTCAGGGAAACTTCGGTGAGGCCGGTCGTGGTTCCGGTAGTTCAGCTGGACGCGAAGGCGGCGCAACCGATTTTGGCCCATCTATTGACAACGAGTCATCCGATGATCGGAACGGGAATGATGATGCTGATACTGAAGGCGACAACGATGACGAAACGCGACACGAAAATGACCAATCTGACATTAGCAACAATGGCAAAGGCAGTGGCAAAGATGCTGGTGGCGTGATGTATAACAATGAGAATGATGACGACGACGACGAGCATCACGAAGACGGTGATAAAAAGTCAATGCGTCCACGTGACGCTGACGATCGTCCTTTGTCTGCTGGCAATGGCATTGATCATAACGACGACACCGATTCACGCGACACAAAGAGAGAGTTTGTCGATGAACGAACAAAGTCTCAAGCGAACCCGAGAGAAAGAACCGATAACGACTCGAGCGATCGAGAATCACACGAACGAACCGATGAGAAAACGGACATTGATGACACCAAGAAACATCATTCAAGTGGTGGTGATGGCAAACATTGCGACGATGGACATTACGACGAACACGCGCATCATAATCACGACGGCATTAAATGGTTACAGGATTCGGTGCCGGGCGAACCAGGCACCGATTATCCGATCTACAGTCAAGTGCCGCACACTAAATTCAGTTGTGGTGATCAAAAATATCCCGGTTACTATAGTGACGTTGAGGCGCGTTGTCAGGCATTCCACGTGTGCCAGGCCAACGGCAGCCAAGAGAGTTTCCTGTAAGTAACTCTTGCCTCATGAAGTCTCATGTGGCAATGATGACATGACACGGCTCGCAGTAAGCGCAGTCGAAAGAACTCGAGTATACAATTTTACTCACAATCTAATTTTTTGCAAAATCTCGATCTCAAACTTGCCACCAATCACCTATACTGGCTACCATTCACCCGACCAATCAAGATGCCCGAATGGGACCATTTTTAGCCAGCAAACTTTCGTTTGTGTTTGGTGGAATTCATTCAATTGTGACGGTAAGTAAGATAACGGAATTGATATTATTATTATCATTCAACGACTTTTTTCTCTCGCTCTGTGTGAGCACATTTGATTACAATGAATAATAATTGATTATCTTTCTCTTTAGATGCTACGGCTCTGTATGAACGAAATGAGCAACTTTACCAATCCATGTTGGCACGACGTGGATCCATCGACCGTCAATCATTCGCCGATAGTTCGGGCATCAATAATATTGGCAACAGTGTGAACGGCATTGGGCCTGAAGGCGGCTTACCACAATCAATGCTGGGCGTATCAAAGACGTCACCACGTGTTGCCGACAACAATAACAACAACGATAATAACAATGTCGACTACAATCGTGATTCCATCGAGCACACTATTCAGCTCAAACAAAGCGCAGACGATCAATTTGCGTCGGCTCGATTGCGCAAATTGTCCAAAGGTAAACAAGCGACAACGAACAAATACGAACACAACTTTCAAGCACACTCATTCTAGTACACCCACTTGAGACTAATACCAACTTTTTGTTGTTGCTCTTCTTCCTCTTTTGTTGTTGATGTTTGCAGATCCACGCCGGCGTCGTAAATTGTCGGCCAACACTAAAGTCAAAAAGTCTAAGCGTTCTCGGAGACGACGCAACAAAAACAGCAACAAATCAAAGCAATCGAAAAGTCGGCGCCCCAAATCTACGCTCCACTAGACGCGTCGTTGTCTCGGCTCACGTCGTTCGGCTAAACAACGACGTCCCCCTTTCTTTTGTCAGCCTAGCCTGTTGACCTATTAATCACCTTGAATCTTGCCAGCAAAGGTTGAGTCTATGCAATGCAACTATCTATTTAATTGTTTGTCTCTTTTAAACATCACTCTACTGTTGTGGAGATATCATTGTTCATTATTTTTAACCAATTAATGATTAAAATTTAAATAAATTATCCTCATCATAGCCTACTGTGAATGTGTTGTGTTGAGAGTGAGCTTAAAATTTATTGATCTTCACAGCATCAGCAACAATAAATACAATACTACAGCGAGTGATTTAGTTGGCACTACAATTGATTGTCAACGTTCGAGAAGTCAGTTTTCGTATAATACACTGTTCCGTATTGATTGGGCCCGAAAAAACGATCATGAATGACGCTTCGTGCGAGAAACCCAACTGCGAAAGCGGCCATAATTAAGGCCATCGACGACAATAGGAAGAGAATTCTGTTGCCCACAGTGAGCGCACTATCGCACGCGGGCAATCTTTCGATCAGATTGCGAAAATCGAGCTCCTTGTATTCGTTGGGGGTCTCACAGCGAACGGTGGACGTTGTTTGGGTCGCCAAGCTTGACATCCAAGTCGGATTGCACGCACAATGCCACGGATTGTTGTCCAGTGCCACTGTCCTGATGCCTCTCAACAGGGCACCGCCATTGTCGCTAATTGTCTGAAGCTTGTTGTGGCTCAAATTTAAACTAGTCAATGTGAGCGCACGCGAACTCGGTTCCATCTCAATCGAGCGTATCCTGTTATGGGACAAATCAAGGTGTGTCAGGTTGAACAATTCGCCAACCATCGACCAGAATTCACCATCTAAACGATCGAGATTGTTGTAACTCAAATTCAAATGAGTAATCTCGTTTCTGCCTGATCGAAGCACTGTGCTAAAGTCGGGCAAATATTCATTGCTCAAATGAGAGTGCGAACAATCGATGAGCCACAATTCTGGGAACCTGCAACCGATGAAAAACTCATCATTTTTCATTGTTGCTGGCCCCCCTGTCGTTGTCGGTGTTGATGTTGTCTTTGGTTTGCTCTCATCAATAACTGTTGTTGGCGTCACAGTTGATCCTTGTTGTGTGATACTTGTCGATGATGGCGTCGTGGTAGTCGACTTGTTGCCCTTGTACGATCGCGCTCGAGATGGGGACGAATTGTTGGCCAATCTCTGCATTGAGACTCTTTGAGGCTCTCCAATGTCGTGAGTTGTGACAGAATTGACTCTCTTGTTGTTGGCCGTATCGGCAACTGTCGCATTGGTCGCTTGAGTTTGATTAGTGGTAATAATGCTGCTGTTGTCGGCACTCGAACAAGTGTCAAACATCATTCCAAATGTTGATGAAATTAATACGAATATACACAGTTTTTTGAATTGTTGTTGCTGCATTTTCGTTGCTCGGTGTTGATACAGTCGATAGTTGAGTGTGGTTATTTTACAGTCACAATTCAGTGAGTGTTTTGTTGCTCTAAATCCAACAGTCATTGGTCGAGTCCATAAATTGTATCGAATTAATTGTCGAGTTGAGGATCAAGCAAGGCGTGTGAGTGTTTTCAAGTCAATGAAAGCATCATAGTAAATATGTTAAGTTTGTTGGATATTATAGCGGTGGCTTTTTTTCCAATTGTGTGCTTGTGTTGATGTTTGAGCCGGTGTGCTGATGTTTGTTTTGGCTAAAATTAAGATCATACACAAAGCTGCAAGCTCTTAATTTTTATTGCAACCAAAATTCTCTCTTGTCGCTTGGCTCCACGATGAATTTGTCACGTTGTCGCGAATGTATTTGGTTCACACAATAGAGTGTTTCACACCAGCACCAATAAACAATATTAGGATAGAAAGGAATCTCTATTGGGCGATAGTTGCTGTAGATCTAGTGCTAATGCATCTAAAATCTAGCATACCTAACATCGACAGGTGTGACGCTGCAAACTTATCGTGTCTACTGATCGCCTTTTGTTGTTGCTGCTATGTTGCCGTTGGTTGAGCGTCAGCAGATGCACATATTGTTGTCTAATATTGTATGATTCACTATTTTGCGAAAACTGCAAGAGCTCAGTGATCGCCAGATGATGAATGATTATATAAACTGTGTAATTGCAGTAGGCCTCATGCAATCGAAACCGTTGTGTGTGTGTGTGTGTGTGTGTGTGTGTGTGTGTGTGTGTGTGTGTGTGTG
>JAIFTH010000205.1:0-44915 GCA_019968535.1 Fragariocoptes setiger | reverse complement strand
ATTTCTCGATATTGATGTCGCTCCATGATTATCATTTGTTTCATAATGCAAGCGTTAGTAATCATAGGTCGCTCATACTTTCAATATCGCAGCGTAACAGTGCAAGTAAAGTGTTGAAAAAGTTGCATCGTCATTGCTCAATTCAAACCCCGCCAGGCTCAAAAATTTTGCGTCACCCTGTACTCTGTTGTTCGCTGAGAGCTCGCTCGTGTTCATTGGCAGGTATCGGCAGACCCTTGTGTTGAGTACACAATCTAATAGACTGCGCTTTCATTAAATTCAAAATCTCACGATTGCCGATCGATTCACTTTTGAAATCGATTCAAATCTTAAAAGAGGCACAATCGAACGGCAACGCGTCGTCCCGCAAAAGATCTTCGATGACGCGCGGCAAATAATAGCAAGCACAAAAGTCGCGCTGATAACGAACCCGTTTGCGCCACATTATTGTGTTCGATGTGCAATTGAAGAAACAATTATTGATGAAAGCGGCAACAGCAAACCAGAATATGATTTGCGATATAAACGTAAAGTACGATATTATGCCTGCATTGATTCCGATCGCAATCGATGTCTGAAAGAGCATTAACACTAGCGACAAACGAACAAATATCTCAACTGTGCGCTGAGTTTGACGATCAACTTTGCCCAAATAATACGTGTGATCGATGTTGTAATAATCGCAAAAATATTTCACAACCATGTAGAGTAAACCGAACGGGGCAATCAATGGGCAAGTGATTGCGTTGCACATGACCAATGCAACAACGAGCAACACTTTTGTGTATTGCATTGAAACAGAAAAGTCTCGTCCAATCCATTGACGACCGATTTCGTAGTCAGCAAACGAGCGACCGGTAAATAGCAAGAATAAATAAATCAAAACATCGAATGGTTTGAACAATTCGGCGGCTGTTGGAAGAAACGTCGACGAGATGACGTAATTAATGAAAAAAGCCCCATTGTCGACAGGAAACAAGCAGGCGAAAAATTCATCGCCTTCTTTGTTTGTCGAGGTGGATTCAGAGATTCCATTCTCGACTTTTTTGAATATAAATTTAAGCAATGTTTGAGCGCTGCAAGCAGAACACAGAGACAAAACACAGCATAACAGAACAAAGCATTACAATTAGTCAATTATTCGATCGAGATATGATTATGATGCCAGTAATGTGTGTGCGATGATTAATTACCTTGACATTCCAATGGATGGCATAACAATAATCATGAGTATGAGAAATAAGAATACCTTCCACATGATCGAGTGATTTTTTGACGCTGAATCATCGTACGGTATCGATTGTGATATGAGTTGAACAAATAACGGTAACAATGCTGTAGCTAACACTTGAAGAAAGATGAGTAAATAGTTTATGATTGCCGTCTCGAGTGGAGTTCGAGCTTTCTTCGAGTCAGTTTGAAACACTTCCCACGAGAATATCACCGACGGTGTGGTCAAGAATAAGAATATGATAATCATGAGCATGTGTAGAAGAATTTGGCAAAAATTGGTGGGATTAAGCAAGAGATCCGAGTATTCCACGTTGTCAGGATGTGGTGCATATCTGGCGCTAATGTCACGCAAACTTTTTGGCATTTCTGACAGTTTTTTTGCATCATTGATGCTATTGTTGTTGTCTTGTCTCTGTTTTTTTGATGACACAGACGACAGATCACGATTTGCTCTTTGTGTTGTAGCAGCATTGTCTTTTGTTGAGTAGTCCACTTCGCGTCCTGTTGTCGCATCTTCATTTGAGCCAGACTTTGTGGACGATCTCGACAGGGTGTCTTTGTTTGTTTGTTGTTGTTTGGCACTGGTCACACCGTCGACATGTAATTGCTTCGATGGTGCTACTGGTAAAGACGATTTTGACTGTGACTCGCTCGCACCAGCATCAGCACTGTCAAAGCTTCGAGCATTTCTGTTCTCTCGAACGTTTTGTTTCAGGTAACGTTTCGAAATCGTTTGATCAGATGCTGTGAGCGAGTGAGAGAAAAAATTAAACATCCGTTTCGTTTGTCTGTGCGACTTGAATGTAATAAACGCCTTGCCACTTGGTTGCTTGATTAATCGGTGACATTCATCGTTGATCTTTTGACGATATTCTTGTTCTCGTTTGCGATAATACGTTTGACCATCGACGCTTTCCTCACAAGGCCAATAACAACATAGCAAGACGCAAAACGAGCAAGGCCGAAATAGACCGCCGCACGCGTGCGACTCGTTCACGTCGGTTGGTTTCACTTCGTACGCTTTGCCGTATTTCCCTTTGTAGAAATCACAAAAATCTTTCGCCACTAGAATGCACTCTAGACATTGTTGCAAATACTCGAGCTCACTTGTATGATAAACAAATTGAATGGCCTCGACAGTGATACCAGGAAAATTGTCCACCAAAATACGTTGTAATCTCTCGCGATTCCTTAACTCGGGCGGTATGTTTGACACAAGCAACGTGCGTCGACTCACTTGAATGTCGTGCTTCGTGACAAGCGACTTCTTGTAAGAATCCATCACCACTATTGTCAGCATAAGTATTCCAAATGACGCAACCAAATGGCACCAAAATGCGGGCGAATCTTTGCCCAGATTCTTGATCGTTGTCAATTGAAATTCCTTGTTAGCAGCGAAACCGCCACCATTCAAATGGACCGGCAAGAGTAGGCCAAGACAAAAGATGTTCATGACGACGAGGATAAGAACGAGGTGACGCTCGAACAATAAATACTCGTATGCGTCGATTCCTTTCACTTTGATGAGTTCCACGTCGTCTCGCCATAACAAGAAAGCAAAAAATTTGTTCAATCGCTTGCTGAGAAAACTCGCCTGCGTGTTGTTACACACATACAATTACGTAAACATTAAAGAAAAGAAAGCTGGTTAATTTGATCTTGATTATTATGGCTCAGTTGATTGTGGAACAATTT
This sequence comes from Fragariocoptes setiger, assembly GCA_019968535.1. Lineage (NCBI taxonomy): Eukaryota > Metazoa > Arthropoda > Arachnida > Trombidiformes > Phytoptidae > Fragariocoptes > Fragariocoptes setiger. The sequence goes on along the minus strand of JAIFTH010000205.1, from coordinate 41,987 downwards.
GTCAACTTACGCGTGCAAGGTGGTCACGAATTATGTACTCAATTTCGGCATCTGCACTGCCGTTGTGGTTTCGTTTTTTCACGTACGGTAATTCGAATTGATGAATATCAGATTTACTCTTGGATTTATCAATTGACGTTTGATTCTCTAACTTGCTCTTGACACTGTCCACTGGCTCGTAATTAATTCGTCGTTGGGCCGTTTGATCAACTCTGCTGACTTTATCAGAACATAGGTTCGATTCTGATTGATGTCTCACAAAGATTTGAGAAGATTTGAGTTCACCCCTAACTTTTGGTGTCAAATGATCGAGCTGACGCTTGCCAGTTGCAATTTGATAATTGATCTTGTCAGCGGCTGCCTCAGCATTTAATGATGCTTGTGCTGGCTTATCAGATCCGGATTTCGATTCCTTGACTGACTGTGAATTCGTTGAATTCTTGGCTGTGCCTGATGACAATAAGCCGATCGTTGTCTCTTGTTGCTGCCGCTGTGCTGATTTGAGTACATCAATTGTTGTTAGATTCTTCTCAAGCGATCTCTCGACAATCAAACGTGGACTAATATAGAGATTGAGATTGTTCAGATCATGTTTGTGATGCTGATTACTGCGTCGCATGAAATACAATTGAGGTAACAATGCCCAACGATCTGGCGATCGATAGCTGTAAAGAAATTCTAAAAGTCCTTGTTCGGTGTAGTCATCTTTAGGCCATCGTTTCATAGTCCAATAAGTGAGAGCTGCGAATAATGCCAAAAGCAAACAGAATAATACTCCGTTCAATATGAATGTCTCGGGTATATTTTCCCAACCAGGTGATAATGTGATCGTGGCATTCTTGTTCGGTATCAAATTTTTGCACTCATGTGGTTTGTTAGTCGAGGCAGTGACATTGATGAATGATGTCTTCCCTTGATATAAGCTCTCGTCAAGCAAATCGATGTCTTTGAATATGATACGAACCTGATCATAGGGTGCTGCCAAAGATGATCTGTCATCATCTTTGGTAAAGTATATTGCCATGATAAGAGTATTATAGTTATTGATGAATAAAATATTTCAATATATGTCTGTCAATATATGATTTGGATCTCATGCATCAGCGCTTTATCTCTATCAACGTTTGACTTTGGACAAACTGTGTATAGATTTAATTTTACAGAAACTGCTTCAAGCTATATGCAATCACACGCCTCGTTACGATCGATGCCAAGGTCTTCTGCACCCGATCTCAAAAAAGTTCTCATCCTCGGTCCCAATCTTCCACCTTCCTGGAAATTATCTAATCACAATTTCTGATTGACTATAATTCTGGACTAGCTGACCAACAATCGGGTGACACTTGATATATCAACAGATGTTGTGTTAATGGTAGCATACCTTACGCCAAAATCGTCGCAGCTAAAACTCACGCGACTTGAGATCAGTGCTGTGATACGGATCAGCAATAACACGGTACCAACACGGTCACTATGATTGGTAAGCCATGGTCGAAATTAAGACCGAAATGAACGAAATGATCGAATTGTTCGAAACAACTTTCAGTGAAACCGCCGACAGCAAACGCGAGCGCCAACGTTTGGCGGTCTACCTGTTGTCGGTGATCAATCGTACGGTTGGCCTGCAAGCGTCAAGTGTGCCATTCAATTCGCATCCCGATCTCATGCGCCGATTGGTATCGAAAATGTTTGAGTCCGATGTCAATCAGACAAAGTTCGAGCAACTCAATGCACGAACTCAGCTCAAGAGTGGGCGTGCCCATTCATGGCGTCCAATGCTGAGCATATCAGCTCAATTGAGACGACCGCCGCTCAATTCGGCGAATGAAAAGCAACAGCAAATGGTAGCACGCGCAGATTACGTGCGTGTGTTCATCGTACGAACTCACAAACGATCGGACAACAACACTACGACAATGGCCAACGACGAAAAGCGTGGTCAAATGAAACAAACGCACAGTTGGCTTTCTATGATCAGCCACAAACGCAATCGTGACACGTTAATTCGACCAAGACACACAGCCAAATTTGAAGGACGTCTCGACGAGACAGAAGACAACGACACGAGTCTCATTGCATTCAACATTATCACCGACAGACGCTTTCTATTGGGCGACGCCTTTTTGAGACTTGAATTTTGGCGACAACCGGCAAACAAATGGACCACTCGTTTTGTTCAAAATATCAAATGGCTTCTGTTGAAATTGTGTCCAAAACGTCGGCCAATTGTTGCTTCAGACGTCGACAAATTCGTCGGCTTTGTGCATATCTACGCACATGAAATACCAGCTAACGAGTTTGTTGTGTCACGCTCACTCACTTCAATGAATGGCTCACAACGACGTGAGCTGGCCGTACTCATGCTTTTGTGGCGCAACGAACGGTGCCAGTCGCTGCAAATCGCACTCAAATTTGCAACGATGCATTTTCTAATCTATAAACATTTGCTCATCTATCATTTGGTCGAAATGCGAGCTCGAACTCGAGCTCAATCAGCAGTGGCACCTGTGCCATTGAATGGCGCAATTCCGATTGATTCAAATTATAGACTGGCAATCTACGAATCGCGACTACAGACTGATGTCGAGCAATTGTCGTTCGAACGTCTGTTCTATGTGCCAGCCTTGAGTTTGATTAACGAGCATCGCATTCACGCCAATTTAAGTCGCCAGCATGATTCTTGCATCAGACGATGTGTGTGCGCTCGCCTCATCAATTGGCTTGACAATGCCAACAAGGATGCACATTATACGGAGCAGCGACATTTTCTCAAAGACAAAAGTAACGAGTGGCGTCGGGCTAAACTGATTTTGTCGCTGTTAGCTATGATCAATCATGAAGTCGAAATTAAGAATGAGCACACGGCAGAACAGACGACCATTGTGAATTTAGACGATCAAAACGATCGCATTCTAACTGAAAGTTTACGCCAAGCAGAAAGTTATTATTATTGTAACTTTATACGTAATTGGCTGTTGCCCAAGTGTAGGCTTTATTTCAATGATGAATTTCGTGTCTTCAAGAAAAGTGAGGCACAAGAAAATGTAGGCAAGTCTAATGAACAAACAGCCGACAAAAGAAAGAGCGCAATTGTGCGCCGCCAAGTATTGTTGGCGTTACGTTTGATTGCCTTCAATCGACAGCGAATATTCACAACGGAAACACGAGATGAGTTCAAACAACAATTGGGACTCACTCTTGTGAGTGTAACAAAATATGCTCTCATCAACATTGAAGCATCCTATCAACAGCGACCGGTCAACGAAACAATCGATTTGATTGCAATGTTTGTTGATCGGCTTTGTTCAACTGACGCTGAACTGAGAAAATACTCACTCAATGGATTTTGCGAATTGATTGGCGCCCAAGCAACGCAACAACTCATGACTGCATTCAGGGCTGTGTTGCGCCGTTTTCTCAAATCAAGCTGATAGTTTGTCGTTCAACAACAAGTAACGGCTAACGAAGCATGTGAACTCACTTGAACTGCTGTACTCATTGGAATGAATCGAATGCTATTGGTTGTCGATGCATTTGAACATTTGTTATGATTTTATGTCGCTGATATTTTCATGTGGATGGAGGGAAGCTTACAAAGAGGTTCGAAGAAGCACAGTTATTGATGCAATCAAGTGACCTCAAAGATGCTATGAACCAAACATGTTGCTGTATGGGCTTCAATCATGAGTACCCGTTTGACAACATATTTAGGTGTTTCTTATGGGACAGAAAATATTACAGAAAACTCGCGAGCTACTCGGACCTTCTTTCGGCAATATTCTTTATGTTGAGATACTATCCTTAGTCAGTGTAATTGAATATTAAGATTCAAACCTTGATAAGGAGAGCACCTGAGTTACATCAAAGACTACAATCTAAGACACTTTGATAGAGATGGCATGAGATTTGCGTAAATTATTGGTCTCAGGAGTAGATTTGTGATCGACAAGTCAGCAATGATGAGTTGTAGATTCAATCATGCAGCCCCATGACGTCGTCGTATCAGAGAGTCTTCGTTCTTTTCCTGGCTAGTAAATAAATGAGAGCGTTCTCCATCTATTTCTCTTCGCCTAAATCTAAACTGCGGACTTGCAAAATTCAATTTAATATATGAATTTAAATTTTCAACTAAGCAACATACTTTGACAGACGACGACTCATGAAAAAAACATCAGAATCGATTGATGGCGCACAAACAAAGCACCCGTCAATCGACGGCGGCTATGCTTGGGTGATAGTTTTTGCTTCATTCATGAATTGTTTCATAGCCGAAGGTTTGAGTGACAGTTTGGGCAACTTTTACGTCGCATTTTTGTCAGATTTTGGACAATCCAAAGAGAAAACATCATGGGTCACATCGATAGCACTTGGAATGTCCTTCATTCCAGGCCCATTCGTCGGTGTTCTGATCGAATGGTTGGGTGCACGAATAGTCACTGTAACTGGCAGTGTGGCCATATTCATTGGTCTCATGATTGGCAGCCACATGAGAAGTACTGAGACATTGATATTTCCGATCGGTTTTCTGGCTGGTGGCGGATTTTGTCTAATGACGATGCCACAATTGGTCGTTGTTTCAGGATACTTTGAAGAGAAGCTCACATTAGCAATTGGATTCGCTGCGTCAGGCTCAGCACTGGGAAGTATTGTGATTAGCGGACCATTGGTGAATTATTTGATCAAAGAATATGGATGGCAATTGACCATGCGCTTAGCAGCCATCCTCTCATTGGGAGGTGTGATATTTGGACTGTTACTGAAACCGCGACCACAAATTCCATCATCAGCAAATAATGATCATCGATCGGAAGGACACAAACCAAATCACAATGCTTCTTCAAGTGACACAATATCTCGACCATCGATAGAAATCAATGATTGCAAGCAAGTCGACAGTCAACAATCGTCAGATGGAGAACATCGACTCGAGACCGCATCTTCAAAAGCGACAAGCGAGAAAGCGAACAAAAATCCCATCGAAAGAAACCGAGCCTCAAAGAGCAACAATTCTAACGACGCATCAAACACGTTCGTCGCATGTATCCATCGAATATTTAATCTGAAGTACATCACTAACACAGCGATGCTTATTTATTTAGTAGGCAATTTCATTGGAAATTTTGGTTTCTACGCTCCACCAATGTTCATCAAAGACAGAATCGTACAACAAGAGCCCGAGAGTGACATAATCGCCAGTTGGATGATTTCGATGAACGCTCTTGCTGAATTCATTGGGCGTCTCGTTACAGGTTGTGGGGCCGATTATTTGCCACACGCCTCACGTCCGTACGCTTATGCCTTGGCCACTCTCATTGCTGGTTTGCTAACAATTCTCAGCTCATTGACTGAAAATCATGCCTTTCTTCTTCTCTACATGTTTTTGTTCGGTTTTACCGGTGGCTCAACCACAATATTGGAGCCTGTCATTTTGCAGGATTTGTTTAGTGCCGACATTTTGACAGGTCTATACGGAATGATGCTCAGTTTGACTGGAATCAGTATCATTGCGTTCATGCCAATCATAGGCACAATTCATGACAACACCAATTCCTATCAAGGTGGCTACATTCTAGCGGGTGCTGTGCTAGGGCTCTCGGGCTTAATGTTCATTAGTTTGACTTATTTTAGCAAAGAAGTGGCCCAACCTTTATTGTTGAGGCCACCAGTATCGCCCACACAGCGGCCTGTGTATTTTGCTCGAACAGCTCAATACTTGCCCGATCTTATCAATATTTCTCGCGATCAGAAACGAAACGATGCACGTATTACTCGCACTACTGTTCGACGACGCTCACCGCCACTTAACGTTCGGCCTGGTCAGCCGAAAGGACACACTAGTCAAACTTCTATGTTGCCCATTATATCGTTGCCTATGATGCAGCAGCAGAGCGAGCAAGCTTCTTCTTCTTCGACTTCGTCTCTGGTATCACAAGCGCCATCTTTGGTCACAGTTGTATCTCCAGCATCGATTTCAAGTTTCGAACGCTTCCACCAAGTGCCGTCTTATCCTAAAGACAAAGATTCTCGTTCTCAACTCACGCCAGCATCCAATGCTCAATCTCAAAACGACGCAATCAAACTCCAACCGACGTTGTTGTCTGAACATTGAGTGAATTGCGAAGATAGACTTAATCGTCTGCTAAGCAACCCTTTTTTATAAGTCGTGTAAATAACGCTGTAAAGTAGTTGTGCCTCATTGTCTTTCGAGTCACCGTGTTTTTGTAACATCAATCTCAAATGCAAAGACTCTGTTTTCAAGCTGACTCTTCTTCGAATTACCCATCTAACTATGAAAATATCTATTGCTTCAAACATAACACTCGATCAAATTCTATTGCTCACATACGTTTTATCGTGCACTTTGACAATCACATTGATTGGATGTGTACCACACTATGAGCTTGAAGATTTTATACTCGACGACTTGCGCCATGTTATGTATTACATTATTGGTGCCTTGTTATTGACACTGAGCTTTATATCACGACATCGAATTAATTTGTTCGTTTTGGCTCTTGTGCTCGCAAAATTGTGCTTCACATCCGTAGCTTTCGAGATATACTCATTGTTGCAATTGGGTTACAATCTATTCAGTTATCCTTTTGGTTTAGTGTCAATGATGAACGGTAAGTCATGTCAGGACCGACTATAAGCGAGCTCACATCACTCAATTGATTCTAATCATCCGCATTTCCCTTCATCATAGAGAATCGATTCTACAGCCTCGCTCATTGCGTTCTGGCTATATCACGCGCCTTTTCCTTGTCGTGCATGTACTCCTATCTAATGAGAAATCTATCGCAAACAGTGGGTGAGAGCAATTACGAAATCAAGAGTCGAAAGCTATCTAAAGAAACACCGTCGATTGGGCCGGTGAATGATCTCGTTGATCTAGCTCTGATGCTAATTGTAACTGAGTTATGTTCGCATAACGCAAGTCAAACTACATTGCAACATTTCACTTTGGTCGGTGCATTTTTCTTATTGGCGGTGTCCATCGCTTGGAGTTTGTCACGATACATTCGAAATTATATGAGAGAGTCATTGCCTGAGTCTGACTCATATGTCAATCTACTTCGAGCATAAAAGCATTATCGACAAGATTTGTGATATTTTCTTACTTGTTTTGCTTCCGAAAACTAAAACGAATGAGGAATTCTCGTTAACATCAACTTATTGAGAAACGAAACTCAGGTGTAAATAATTGACCACACACACACACACACACAAGGGAAAAATGGATCTCATGTATTCTTTAACAGTGCATATTGTGATATTGACTTAACACCGCCTTTGCCTTTCATTAGTTGATTGTAATAAGTGCTGCCGGTTGAATCTTCTGATTTTGCTCCTAAGGCTATTGTTATATTTTTCGGTGACGATTGCTCATTGTCCATTGTTCGGAAAGTCTCTACAATCGGCTGCTTGGCTGCATTTTCATTTTTTGGATGCACTTCTGGATTCTTGATTGGCTCTAGTTCTTTCAATTTCTCTTTTGATTTAATCACATTTATTTGAACTGGTGATGCTGTGATTGTTGGAGCTTGATAGGGTACATTCGCTGTAGGCGGTGATTGAACTGGCCATACGTTGGCAGTTGGAGCAGGCGATGGTTTAGGCGTCGTTGGTTTGCGCCAAGATTTATCTCGATTATGACCCGTCGTTCGATGAGGTCGATTTTCGTGTGAACTTGAACGTTTGCGATGACTTTTGGCTTTGTTATTTGTGTTGCCAGCTGAGCCCAGTTTATGAGGTGAGGTTGGTACGGGCGATGCTGTATTGACAGACGATTGGCGGCGAACTCTTCTTAGTTCCATTTCGAATCGAATTGCCTGCTCTTCAAGACGCTTACTATATTCTGTCAAGCGCCGTGACCGCCCTATAAGTAATATAATCAATGCAATGACCACGAATGCAAGTATAACTGCAATACCTGCTAATATAAATAAGGACAAACGATTCACGCCAATCTCGCAAGTGGAACATATCGGACAAGAAGATGTTTTAGAGGAAGTACTAGAATCGATTGGATACTTAGTTGTGGAATCCATTTCTTTCTTTAGATAAGTCAGCAATTATTAAGCTTGTTAATAGCTCAATTGGTCGTCTGATTAGTGCACAAATCAGATGCTCGTGAGACAATCATTGTTTGAGTTAAACATATTAGCACTGAGGCATCTAAAGCTTGATTTGACTGTTGTTATATAAACTTTGTTTTGATAGGCTCATAGCAAGATTCCCATAAGTAACGTTTTTGTGTGATTACTCAGATAACAAAGACCAGCAGATAAGCTGGCGAATAACGACAGCGCTTTCATTCGGAATATATCAAAGATAGAACTGAATGGCAAGGCAAAGAGTAGGGTGAATGCAAGTCAATGACGAATTAGAGAGAGAGAGATTAAAGTCAATTGAGCAATCGGATTATGAGAAAATCTGATTGAAATGTTTCAACAAAATGATTGACGAAAAAAGACACCCAAATAGTTGTCAAACCATTATTTTTATGCATGGCATCTATTTATGTTTGAATGCCATAATCAGTGCTGCTAGTGATGCTCAATTGCTATTTGTTAATCACTAACAAGAGGATCAGAATTGCTATGGAGAGATAGAGAAATTCTCGCGCCTAAACGTCTATCGACAACTACTATCGAGACACGCGATGATGAGAATGATTAATCTCGAGATTCACCTGCTTCTTTCAGAGAATCAATGAATTGCTACTCGTTTAGGATGGAGCAAAAATAGATGGCCATTCCATCTGTCAGATTTGGAATAATTAGAAAATAATATGATATTTTCGAGTGTGCAAATATCAAGTGTAACGTTATATTGAGCAAGAATGAACACAACCGACAACACTATATTGAGCAATGAGATTCTGCTGACAATATTCGATTGCGTGAGCATTGTGCAACGCAAGCGCTTGACACAAGTGTGTCATCGATGGAAAGCACTAATTGAGCGCAGTTTCTTGTGTTTACACACTTACAGCACTGTTGATGATAGACGATGTGTCACAGATTGGACGCCATCCAATTGGCTTAGCATTAAATTCGTGTCCCAATCGTCGTACATTAGAATACCGGGCGTGTCAGCCACCGAAGTATTGCTCAGACTCATCAAATGGTTGCCGAATGTGCGCGCACTCGATCTAGAATGTTGCGATCTGAACACGCGAACTGTGCGCACCATTCTAGACTCTTACGTTAACATTGAACGAATTAATTTGGACAGCTCAACGCGGCTCAACTTTTGCACATTCAACCTAATTGTGTCACATTGGAACAAGATGCGTCACATCAACGTGTCGTGTTGCACTGACGTGTCCGAAACCAGTGCCAGTTTGATCATAAAAAACTTGCCCCTATTAGAATCGCTCAATTTGTGTGGCACTCACATTACGGGCGAATGTCTCGAACATTTGGGACCTCAATTGCGTCGTTTGGACATCTCTTATTGCTGGCGCATTCAAGAGGCTGGTTTAATGTCGTTGGCACGCTGTCGTGCGCACGATCTCATCGAATTGTCAATCAATACGTTCGATTTGGATGCGGCCGATACTTGTCTAATAGCTATTGTGGCCAACTTTAACAAATTGAAACATCTGCAAATGAGCATCGGACCGTGTGTTGCACTTGACTATTTTGTCGACAAAATGGGCAGTCGCGGTTTCAGTGCTCTGTGTAATTTGACTCAATTAGAGACGCTAATTATCGAGAAAGTTTGCATAATGGACGATCAGACATTGAGTCAAATATTCAACAGTTGTCGTCAGCTCAAACACTTGAATCTCAACTTAGGTTGGATCAACTTTTGCACTGATGCTGCATTTTCAACTATGGGCGCTAATTTGAGAAATTTGGAAACCTTGTCAATCAGTTATCCATCGTCACTGAGTACGAACGGACTAACTTCTCTTCCACAGTTGACAAAACTCAAATCGTTGACTTTGAAGAATACTAACGTCAACAATCAATTGTTCAAACTTTTGGAAAATTTGAATGATCTCACTTACATCAATCTCGATGATTGTCGTCTCATAACAATGCGTGGATTGAATCAATTGTGTCGAATAGTGAAAAAGAGGCCAGACGTCAAGATGACAGTCAGCTTGTTAGGCACAGGAATAGTGGTTGCACGAATTGCAAAAGTAAAACGACAATTTCCCTCGAATTTGTTTGGGCAAATCAGCAATTTTCGTGCAACAAAATATCACCTCAAATTGCCAATCAATTGGCAAGTTCAGCAACCGTTGACTCAATTGACTTGAGCACATAATATTTTCGAATCGAAATAAATAAATATAGTAATAAAATCAATCGAGCTTAAAGTGAGTTGTGCTTGTTGATGAAACACGCACATACACACACAATTGATGCATGCATCACAAGTCTACATAACTGTACATATAACAGAATTCACTTAGTTTAGTAATTCAACTCAAATCAATGCCTTGGCGTTATAATGACAATGAATGAGCAGTTTGTAGAGAATGTCAGCGCTCCAATCAACGAGTGCAAAGTTTGACATGAGCTCACCGCCAGTGTCTCGATTCAATTTGTCCAATGCTCCAATTAATTGGTTACGAGTTACTTGTATGGGCACGTCTTCGTTGCCAATACGAATAAACATTTGTAGTGTTGTGCGCAATTCGACGCGGCATTCATGACGCGATTGGCCGGCCTGCTCGATTGCTTTCAACAAAGTCTCGGGCGCCGTGTCGTGCTGCTGTCCCATTGGTTTGAGCCAAATTCTAACAAAAACACAATTGTCACTCATTCTTTGTGCATGCACTCGATCGTTCATGTATTTCATGTACTCATTGATGAGCCGAGCGCGTTCTTTGATCCATTCGAATTTGTTGCTGGCCGATGATTCGGTCCCACTGTGAGATCCACCCGCACGTTTAGCCTGTGCGGCCGGTTTACGCGGTGAGATTGGTTGTTGCGTCAAATTGGGCAACCAATAATACGGAAAACGGCGTGTTCCACGGGCAATCTTTCCGAAACTGTTCTCACCTATAATCAAGAATATCCAAGCCAGGATACCGAATAATGTCATTATGTAGATATTCCATCGATTTGAGAATTGGCCTCGATCATATATTGAGTCGCCACTCTCATCTTGAGAATTGTTTCAAACATTTGTATGGAATGAATTGAATGAAATAATTTTTTGGTGTGAATTTAGTGTTGCATGAAAATTGTGTACTATCGATGCAGTTTGTGTGTGTGTGTGTGATGCTGCCGACCGCCACTTACCGAATGATTTCTCCGCTAGCAAACATTGCGCCAAATGAGCGGTGGCACGATCGATCACTGTGCTATCGTCGAGTTCTTCTTTTTCTAGAAAACTCTTTGGATGTCTCAATATTCCGACTGGCACTCGTGGACACAACGTTCTCAGCAAATGTCTGTGTGCGACATTTGTTATTGACATTGCGAGTGAATTGATCGGAAAGAAACGCACAATCCAATCGGTAACATAAAGTGCCAACGGTTTTGCAACTAACGACCAATCAGTCAATGTAGTTAATGAGAGTAAAAGTGTCCATACGAGCACAAGATGTGACAATAGCATAAAAATGAACCCACTCATTGGTGTGTCTACCATCAGTGACATAATGTACGACAATGGCAATGTAGAGAATGTGAATAATGTCAGAATAGCAAATATTGCGTCACTTTCAGGTTGTCCAATTCCTTCGATGATTCGAAATAATAACACTAGGAAACCATTAACAATAGTCAAAATAATAACGTCGATAGTAGTCATAGTTATCCAATAGACTAGTTTTGAGCGAATAACTCGACTCTGAATGTGTATATTCCGATGCCGTGTCCACCGGTTCGTCGATCAGAGTAAGAGAGAAAAAAGTGTAACCGACAATTGGTTAGTGTAGTACACACAATAGACAAATTAGAACAAATGATCAGAACATTAATCCTCACCTCAATTCTATGTCGTGCTGGCGCCAGAACGCACGCACCTAGAGCACAGGCCAATGATGCGGCCAAGCCGAATGCGTAAAAGTAACGTCGAGTAAAGTGGCCTCCAATAAATTGATGCCAATCATGTTCGAATTGATACCGAGATGCACTGAGCTTGAACTCCGCTCGCTCTACTTTCGAATAATTAGATTTGCGCTTCGAATGTTTGATAACATACGGTCTAGCATTGGCTAGAGTAAGCAGAAACTTTCCGAAATATTGAATGCTTCCTATTGCAGCATGAGGTTGAGTGTCGTCGTAGATTATGATCACCGTTCCATTGTACGGATCATAAAAGATACTCGAAGTTAGAGTGTATGCCGATATTCGAGTGTCCTCGGTAACATTGTCTTGTTGTAATTGTTCTATTTGTTTGTTGCTACCATCAATTGTGTTATCGATTGAGCTTGACACGTAATTCAAATTGCCGTCCCAATATTGACTGATCCATGGTAACCAATTTTGATGATTTTTTTCCCGATTACTTCGATGTTCATATAATTCAAAGTCTTTAGAATGTCGCATAGTTGGATCGTTGGATTTGGTTTGATAAATGAACTTGTCGTTATAATGCTCGCTAAGAATCGGATGCAAGGCTATTCGTTTACCGTAATGATCCATCAAGGAATCTGAAGTGAGAGTTAATCTGGTGTGATTGTAATGCTGATTCTCAACTAATAACAGGGTGACAGTCATAACGAGTATCGGAATCAATACGCCGAGCAGGATGTACTTGAAACAATATTTCAATTTAAATCTATCCAACACAATAGGCCATGGATTGGGGCCGAATTTGACCAAAGGTTCCATTTTAGTTTCGTCATCTGTTGCTCGAGCGCGCAACTCATGCACTGATTGTGTTGTCATCAAATCAGGGGGTAAATCAGGATAACAAGATGCACTCATTCGTGCACATATAACATCTTCAAGCGAATCCAGTTCAACACTGGCAATCCTCAGGTTGGCCAGGTTCGGTTCGACCAGTTTAGAAGCGGAAGAGCTTAAGGGACTGCTCGTCGTTGAGGCCAAATTGATTGACAGCAATTCATAGAATTGGCTCAATTTTTTCGTCGAAGCCATACTCAGATTGAGACGTAACAGAGCACGCAATTCGAACACAGACTGATTGTCTCTGTTGGCAAAAGTGACCAATCGAACAGGTGTTGGCTTGAGCTCTCCGAACAATTCATTCGTGTAACGTTCAATGGAGGCTAATAGTTTTTGATCAATAGCCGAACTGCTGTTCGGGCTCGTCGGATTGGTCAAGTGTATTCGATAGCCACAATTAAGCGATCGTTTCAAGTGTTCAGGCGGATCGTCGATCTCAACACCGCCGTTGGTGTTGAGCAAGACAATTTTGTCGCCAAAAGCCACCGCCTCGTCCACGTCAGAAGTGTCGATGATCAACGAACGAATAGATTTGTATTTCCTCAACAAATTCAACACATGACAGCGTGGCTTCCATCGAAGACCTAAAGTTGGCTCAACCAATAGTAAAATCTTCGTGTAACCGACGATAGCGGAAGCCAATGATAACTTTCGTCCTGATCGAGTGGTCAAAACTGTGGGTAATGAATCGCGACGCATCGACAAATGCAATAAAGTCAGCACAAAGTTTGACTCAGAATCATAAGCTCGATATTCGGGATCACGAATTGAGCCAAAGAATTGTAGATTGTCAAATATCGACAGATTCTCGAAATAAATATCACGCTCGCCCAAATAACCAATGGTGCGGCGTACCATGTCCTTTCGACAATTGTACGCACCAATTTGGTGACCATCAATGGTGACTGTGCCTGCTTTTGGTCGTCTGAGTGCCATTAAAGTGGCAAACAGTAAATGTTTCTGTGGCGATGCGCCTAACAAGCAAGTGATTTGATTGTAAGCAAAATCAACGGTGACATTTTTCAATTGTGATTGCACTTGACGACGAATTATGGGCGCCGTCGGCGATTGAGTGCTGCGTACGCTCGATGTTTTGCGCATCGAATGTGACGCCGACACAGACACGGAGTTTGTTTTTTGACTTTTCACTGACAACAAGTGTTGTTGATGAATAATTTGCTCTATCAATTCGGATGGACGCAAGCGACGCGAGCGAAATATCAAACTTGCTTTGTCTTTGTGCGACAAGACGTCGCATGGTCCACTGACATGGACTGATTTGAGCGAGCACGCAATGTTAGTGTTGGGCGCCAATTGAGGATCGAACGCCGCCAAGCCAACGGGAGCGGTCGAATGACGCGGCGCTGCTCTGTTTTGATGTATTTGTGATTCTAAACTGGGAAATGAAACTATGTGCTTGGCATCGGGACAACACTGGCAACAATAGAACATCCATTGGCGCGGACAACAGCATGCAAATGATTCGGCAATCCAAGTGAGAAAAGTTTCCAACGACAATGGATCTTGGCTTATGATTGAACGATCGCGCAATAACAATATTGTCCACCAGAGCACACTTTGCAACACGAGATAGCCCAGTAGTGCGGCCACACTTGTGTCTAGCATCGTCGAACTGTGCTTATTGTTGAGCTGTCGTGACAGATCGGCCATTGTGAATGATCGCTCGCTTTTGAGTCGAACTCCGGCCAACACAATACAAATTGAGTCAAACATTGACACCGGGAATAACATGAACAATTTTGGCAACCACAGATCGGAATAACAAACTGGAGTCCATTCAATGTTGAAAGTTATCTCGAACAAACTGTACAGAATGCCCAATATGCACGCAAATATTAGCGCATGTGATGTGTGCTCGAAAAAGCTTGACACCGCCAACACGTGGCATATTAATGCCCACGAGTACACTGTCAATATGGTGAACTTGACCGAAAAGGTTGCTTCATAAAATGGATCAAATAAAGAGGGCGACACTGGCAATGTCAGAATGATTGACACTACAAATGATTGAATTGTCAAATGAGCAAATGTCACTAGCAAGTGCGATAACCAATAAGTGGTCGATGGCACACCCGAGATGCGTAAATAATGGAACACGCCCATTTCGATGTCGTCCACGACACGCTTGACAGTGAACAGGACATTGATGAGCCATGCACTGAGAATGGAAACGACAAATATAAGTCGCATCGTCGAAGAGTCGGCCAATGTTCGTGAACTTGGCTCAATTCGCCAGCTGATATTCGCGCTCAATTGTGGGTTCATGCTCTCCGAATTTGTGTCTGCAAAATTCACTATTGAATTGGCTCTCGCTGTGGTCGCATGTTTCGTTGTTGATGTTGGTGTCGCTATAGTTGATGTTGTTGTTTGTGCAGTTGCTGTTGTTGTCTTGGCTGTTGTTTCTGCTGTTCCAGTTGTCGTTGCGGTTGTCAAAGGTGCTGTAGTTGTTGCCGTTATTGTCGGTTGTGTTGTGCTTATTGTTATGGCTGTTGGTTGTGGAACACTTGAGGTACCAGGAGGAGCTTTTGAGGTGCTAGGAGCAACAGTTGCTGTTGCAGTGCTGATTGGCTGTGCAGTTGTTGCTGTGGTGGTTCGTGGCACATCTGTTGTAGGCTGAGGTTCAATAGTAATGTTCGATTGCATATGATTGACAATCATTTGATAAGCTGCTCGAATGATGCACGCATCGAGATGCATTTGTCCAGAACGAATTGGTCCAAACACAAATGACGATTCGCTCCACATTTGAGACATTGAGCTCGGCATATGAATAACCATGGAGCTGACGACATCGGTGAGAAATATCTCATAATCTAACTCCGGGCTCCATGATGACACATTATCATCTTGATGTGATGCCAATAATTTGTGCCGCTTTATTTCCAATCCTAATCTATATAGATACGTTTTTCCATTCTCATCTTGCACTGTGTCATTACCTACACTGTAACGACAAGAGATCTGATTGTCTTGCAAATCAAAGTGACAACACTCGCTTGTTAATCTCCAATCGTCACTAACATTCCTGCGAATAGCAAGAGAGCGATCAAGTGTCCGAATTAATTGTTCTCGAGAGTCTACTTTAGTCAAATCTACCGAACAAGATTGTCGAATATTTCTTTCCAATCTCAACGATTCTTCTTTATCGCCATCAATATGGCTATTTGTGTACAATAGTGTCCGGCATGTAGGCAAATTGTGCTCAGGTTGAGCCACGCTCGACGTTAGACCGAATTGACGCTCGCTTGTAATTTCACTAAATGAGACGATCAATTTTATGAATAGATAAAATATCACAATAATGTAAGGACCACACACATCGACTGCTGTCCCAGCTATTGATTTGTGTCGTGTCTTGATTGATTTCCATATAAGAGTCCATAATTGATGCATTTGTATTGAATCAATCATCAACACACATAAATAAGTCACAATTTAGTGCAATTGTCTGCAGTTTGTCTTCAATTAAGTTTTCAATATCGCTCTATTTATCTCAACTTGATTGACCCTCGCATTTTTGGGTGGGAAAAATGAGGCATTCGGAAGATTGATTCGGATCGCTCTAAAGTGGCAGCTATCGACCGCCTGATAACCTCAATTGTGCAGTTGTGTTGTTTGTTGCAGATATTGTCACTAACTGTAGACATTCAACACGTCATCAAGTAAGATCGGACTTGCTTTTGTTGTATGCCTCTCTCAATCTTTTGTAGGAGAAAGAAAGCAGCATACTAAGCTCAAATTGATATCTGCTGTTGGAGGACTCATGTTTATTCTACTAGAGACACTAAATATAAATCAAAGGTCAGATATCAATTCTGCTTCGTAGATGTCTGGATTCTCCAAAATATATGACGATTTCGAAAGGCAGCATCTAATTTGAGTGGTCTCATTCCTATATCATGACTATAGTCCAATTTGACTAAACGAGACACATCGACCAATTATCGAGCGATCAATTTATCTAATGAGTCAATTATTTATTGATCATAGTCTAATACCTGAGCTATGCCTGAGGAAGGAGCTAAAGGATTGTGGTGGGAAATGTATCAATAGATTAAGAAAATATCGAGAAAAAAACATTTACATTTAGTTGTATACATTTAAAGTGAACTCATTTATGACAGTGTAAATCTACAAATTGTAATAGAAAATTATTCTTGTGAATACGTATTCATGTTACGCTCTATGAATTCAACCTGTGACGACGACGAACTAGCGGATTGAAGAGCATCTCGCCGCTAGAGTAATCGCTCAAATCTATGCCTGTCA
This sequence comes from Fragariocoptes setiger, assembly GCA_019968535.1. Taxonomy (NCBI): domain Eukaryota; kingdom Metazoa; phylum Arthropoda; class Arachnida; order Trombidiformes; family Phytoptidae; genus Fragariocoptes; species Fragariocoptes setiger. The sequence goes on along the minus strand of JAIFTH010000205.1, from coordinate 24,813 downwards.
TTATAGCAGTCATTCTAAGGAAAATTGAATGAACAAACTCTGTAAGCGATTGTTTGTCAAAGCAAAACATTACGATGTTTTCCGCGATCAAATATACGAATGCGTAAACAATAGCTGTCAGCCAAATGGTATAGATCGACACAATGTGAACACGATCTTCTTGATTCAATCGAGTTAAAAGATGTTTTCTGCGTGTTTGCTTAACACTACTGAAGCCAGTGTAATGTTGAATTGGTGATTGTGCTAGAGTGCTTTGTGTTACAGGCTGGGGGATTGATCTTTCAACAGCCGACGATGTAAACCACAGAACAAGTAGCACTAGAACAACGTGAAATATAACAACAGCCAGAAAGCGCAAACCGCGCCGACTGCATTGGAATAACACCAATGTAGCCTCAACCTCGCTTTGTAACTCGAAACGAATCATGAGCGCAAAGAATGAGGCCCATGCTGAAGCGAATATGGTCACTACTGATGTGAAGAAAACTGTCCTATCGTGATTTGTTTGATTTTGATTAGTGTTTTTTGTACCCGAGTTGTTGTCTGTTTGCAAATATAGAAAGCCTCGATCAACGGCGGCCAGCATTGAGCGTAAAATTACCAAAAGTATCGACAGTGTCAAAAAGACATGCGGCTTAAAGCACACAATGATTGAGGCCAACAAGCGTTTTAGATCGACCATTATGTTAATTTGAATTCAAGCATCAAATAAGCGTGTTAGCGTATGTCGCGGCACAGCGTGATTTTGTTAACAATAACAAGGTTTGTGTGTTTATGAAAGCAGCACTCGATATGAGTCTATGATCTAGTTACCTACTCTCTAATAACAGACACATTCAATGTAACAGATTCATTTGTTTTGAGTGAATGGAATCTTACTAAATAATTTATTAAGAGGGCTCTGAATACTAGATCAGTGATTGTTCACTACGGAAGGCAATAGTCGGAATAATTCGATAAGTGTGCTCAGTATTTGTATGAATAAGAATGATGCGTTTCAAGATAATTGCAATTAAGAAAGATATAACTAAAACCGAGCAAAAAATAAAAAATAGTCATTTCCATCCGCAATTTTTAAATAATTCATCTCAAAAATGAAACCAAGTTTTCTCAAAGTTTGAAAGACCACACTTGGACTATTTATCATAGTCTTAATTGCCGGTTTTAAACGAGCCGACAATTCATCAGCATAAGAGCTAAATGATCACATCGATTGCTAAAGAAAAAATCTCCTTGAGCCATAATACGTAGTTACACGAAGTCTTATAACGCGACTTTGACAAAGCAACGTGCGCAAACTTTCGTTGACTTATTCAAAGAATAGTTGAGTGAATATTTAACACAATCCATATGGATTGTGTTCAACAATTGGATTGCATGATTTGTTTGATAAAAGGCTTATAGGCGCACTAGAGAAAACCCGAGTCAATTCGATGCTCGCTTAGTACAAAAAAAAATAAACTGACTGCTTTCTATTTGACTTCACTACTGAGTGAACCTTAGTTAACCTCAACTGACTAAGTAATATTAATAAAAGTGAACCACAATGAATGCAACATTAGCCAATATGTGTTAATTGATTCGCTCTCAGGACGTGATGAATTCATAATTTGCCTCAAGTCTTATTGTGTACAACAAACAGCTAACAACAAGCTAGCTTTATGTTATGAGAGCAGGATGACGTTCAATGCAGTTTGATAAATTGCTGGTGTTTATATTTATTCTCTCAACAAGTGCTAATGAAAATGAATTGATATCAAATCGCGGCAGCTGCTATCTTGGTGTGCTGTTGGCAGTCCCGTAGCTCAGTCCTCTTGTACTGTTTATCCTCACAGTATTCGTAAGTCACTGCACCTGATCTCAGCCCCGGCTTGAGATCATGTGCACTCGAAGCAGCAGCCTCAATGCTGTTTACGAATCTAACATAGTTTTCACGGATCACAACAGCAACAACTAGAGCGATAGATTTGCCCAATTTTAATAAATACAGAAAGAGAACCTTTGATACCCTGTTCATTTATTAAATACAACAGATTTAACACAAGTTGTTGAGAATTTCATTCTCTTTCTGGTTTGAATTTTCTTGTCTTGAAAATAAGTTCATGACTCAATTCATTTAACATTCTTCAATTGACACTGGAATCAAAACCAGCCTTCATATCAACCGGACATGCCAAATGATGATATCAATGTATCGAAAGTCTGATATGATGACGTTCTCCATGTTATGTCTGGCCTTTTTGTTTGTTGCCATTCTTTGGATGGACGCTTGTCTTTATTGGCACATACAAACAATGACACCAACAAACGATGATTTGGTCGACAAATTAACCACAAACAAGGATATCAATAATGAGCTCAAACAAAATCATGTGGTCACAAATACTAATTATGTTCATCAATTGTTCTCGTATGCTTTTAAAGGATTGTCGATCAAACTGATGATGACCGATCCCATTGATAACTATCTATTCGCTCCGTTGGCCCAAGCATTCGTTGAGCTCACTCAATTCAATCGTTATTTGTTCTTTATCAGTCCTAATATGATCAGTTATACCGGTGTACTAGCTGCCCTAATTGCAGCAAAACTTGTCTCAAGCAATTCGTCCACGCTACACATGCTGTCAGTGATTGTGTTTCAAATACGAACGTGGCTAGACGCACTCGACGGTATTGTAGCTAGATCGCGTCTCGGTATTCACAAACACCTGTCGTTGAGTGCCACATCAGGCTATGTCATCGACGGTACGTGCGATACGATTGGTTTCGTCGCATACATGATCGGATGTTATTTGTATTTACGTAATCATTATAATACCATCAGGTATGGAGTGATAGCTGGAACTGACGTCCTGTGTTCAGATACAAATGCGGAGAATGAATCGAAGAAATTCGTCGTGAAGCCGGGTACCGATGAAAAGTATGCTTACATTCCACTATGCACGAACCACTATGCACAACCGTATAGTAATGACACTGATGACAATGAAACTGGTCGTGACATTGATGACAGGCTCAGACTAAACATGAATCAAACTCATCAATATGAACAGAATCAACACCGACAATTGGCTAGTCAAACAATGCACGTATTGATCAGAGGACCCCGTTTATTCATCAATTACTATGCGCCAGATCTTAAAAAACGACACACACGAACTATTATCTTAGTAATTGTCTGTTTTCTTCTCCAAGTGGCTATGGTTTCTGCTGGCTGGAATCGTTACATCTTGCTGTACAGATCATTGCTTGAATCAGTGTCTGCAAGCGCACAAGAAGCACAACTTAAAGGCACAATATTGCGATCTAACATAATGTGGATATTGATTTGGTGTTGGCGTCTCAACAATGGCCATGCCTGGATGCACATGCTCACTATATCCGTGTTTTTAGGCAAACTGTGGAAGTTTCTAACATTTGTAAAATATTGGGGATTCTTTGAGATCGTAACTCTCACTGTGTTAACTGAAATGCATGCTCGTGATACGCAACATTTGTTAAGTGCAATAAACCCACAATGAATTTCACGTTCTACTCAAGATGTTAAAATCGAGTGTCCAAGTGTAGGCTTTATTTCAATGATGAATTTCGTGTCTTCAAGAAAAGTGAGGCACAAGAAAATGTAGGCAAGTCTAATGAACAAACAGCCGACAAAAGAAAGAGCGCAATTGTGCGCCGCCAAGTATTGTTGGCGTTACGTTTGATTGCCTTCAATCGACAGCGAATATTCACAACGGAAACACGAGATGAGTTCAAACAACAATTGGGACTCACTCTTGTGAGTGTAACAAAATATGCTCTCATCAACATTGAAGCATCCTATCAACAGCGACCGGTCAACGAAACAATCGATTTGATTGCAATGTTTGTTGATCGGCTTTGTTCAACTGACGCTGAACTGAGAAAATACTCACTCAATGGATTTTGCGAATTGATTGGCGCCCAAGCAACGCAACAACTCATGACTGCATTCAGGGCTGTGTTGCGCCGTTTTCTCAAATCAAGCTGATAGTTTGTCGTTCAACAACAAGTAACGGCTAACGAAGCATGTGAACTCACTTGAACTGCTGTACTCATTGGAATGAATTGAATGCTATTGGTTGTCGATGCATTTGAACATTTGTTATGATTTCATTCTAATGTGCGGGGAGGGCGAGTAGATCTTGTAAGTCTGTTCTGAGTATGGGGAAAGAATATCTGCTACCCCATTCTAATCTGAACGTATCTTTCGAGTCCATTCCAGATCAAATACGGAATCGATAAATACGATGACAAGCCAATTTCCGTCAGAAATTGTATCTTCCCATTCTAAACCCTAACCGACGATGGGGACAGGTCGATAGTGGTCGAGGTTAGTTGAAGCCATGAATGACACTGGCTGAGCATGTGGCAACATCCACTTCCATGGAACAGTGTGGAGCTGATCAACACAAGCATTTGTCGCTTGTGTTGATCAGCTGTTTCTGAGCGCTCGTTTGCGGCGTACAAATCTGTGGTGACAGACTTGACCAATGTTTACAGTGCACTGAGATTGTGAGCTACATTTCATCGTCATCAATATTTATCAGATTGCACTCGTGTCAAGTGCCCCATATATATTAGATGTACATTAAAGGCATTTGAACATACAGATAACTAAGGAAATCACCTTTTTAAAATTTCATTTGACCAAAGCCAATGTGAAAATTCGGGACCATTCTTTATTCTCATTCTTCTTTGACTGAATTTGTCAACCAGTCTTTCCAACTGCGAGATAAGATTTCAACACGATCAATCAACCAGCAATAAATGGCTTCATTGGTGCGAGGAGTCTTCATAGTGGGCGCAAAGCGAACTCCCATCGGGGCATTCGGCAAAAGCCTGAAGGATGTTAGCTCAATACAATTAGCCACCATACCGTCTCAGGCAGCCATCGAAGAGGCAGGCTTAACGCCTGATTTGATTGACAGTGTAGTTGTGGGCAACGTGAATCAAATATCGTCCAAGAATGGAGCCTACATCAGTCGTCACGTAGGCCTAAGCGTGGGCGTTAAGATAGAAACTCCTTGCTTGACCGTCAACCGTCTTTGTGGATCGTAAGTCGTCATTATCATCATCACATCACGATCAATTGTGTCACTCTGATCAACCACATATACGATTCAATGAGATTTCAAATTGTTAATCATTTATTTGTTCTGTTGATACATTATACTGTAGCGGATTCCAGTCAGTAGTGAATGGTAGCCAAGAGATTTGTCTCGACGAATCGGACATCGTATTGTGCGCTTCGGCCGAGAACATGTCACAAGCGCCGTTTGTTTTGCGCGACTCACGTTTTGGAGTCAAGTTCACTCAAATACCCAATATTGAGTGCAGCTTATGGACTACGTTACAAGATGAACACATCAAGACACTAATGGGTATAACGGCAGAGAATCTGGCCAAACAATACAGTATCAGTCGGCAGGAGGCCGACGAATATGCATTGCAATCGCAAACGAGATGGCGCGAGGCGCAAGACAATGGCAGATTCAAGGAAGAGATGGCGCCAGTCACGGTCAAATCGAGAAAAGGTGATATTGTGGTGGATGTCGACGAGCATCCGCAGGCGACCACCATGGAGTCGTTGGGAGCATTGCGACCATCATTTGCCAAGGACGGAGTATGCACAGCCGGAAACTCGTCCGGCATTGGCGATGGTGGAGCCTCAATCTTGCTCGCTAGCGAGGATGCCATCAACAAGCACAAATTGAAACCGTTGGCCAGGATTGTTGGCTACTCCATTGTTGGCTGTGACCCATCTATCATGGGTATTGGACCGGTGCAAGCCATACGACGACTGCTCGAAGCCAACGGACTGAGTCTGGAGAATGACATCGATCTAGTGGACATTAACGAAGCATTTGCGGCTCAATTCCTCGCCTGTGCCAAAGAACTCAAATTAAATATGGCCAAAACCAATGTTAACGGAGGCGCCATTGCACTTGCTCATCCCGTTGGAATGTCAGGTGGTCGCATAATGGCAAACTTGGTGTATGAGAGCATCCGACGCAAGGCACGTTACGCAATCGGTTCGGCTTGCATTGGTGGAGGACAAGGAATCGCTATTCTGATTTCTTTGCTATAATAGTGCTGTTGATCGACAATCGACGAATGCATTTTATCGGTTATCGAATTCTTTGTGATCGAACTGTGATCTAGACGATCAAACAGTCTAAACCAATTGTTCATCGCAAATGTTACATTGATTATGGATTAACAATGAACAATATTCGGTAATATACGGCTTATCTAAGGTTCTATCTGGTCTACATGGATATGGATCCGTAACTGAGATGAACAACTCAAAAGACTGTTAGCGTGAATAACTGTTGTCATTCGCGAAGTGGATCGATGCGATTAATGATGATATATTGCATAATGAAAGTGCTTTGTCTGATTGCGTAACACAATAACAACACATCACCAATTGTTACAAATTCTTATTCTTCTCCCAACTTAAAAGCCTTACTAACGTTCTAGCCTTTGTGGTTGGACCAATCTGGTTATTGTCAATTCAAGTCATGGTTCGTGTCATCGAATGAAGTTTGAGCACTCACAGCATGTAATAAATTGCACATTTAACCGCATACTGGCTTCGTTATTGCTTCTTTATTATAAGCGAATGCTTGTGAATGTCGAATGCGAATGAGAGTGAAAGTGACAGTGAGGGTGACAGTGAGATTGGCAATGGCAATGAAGCTCGTTTGCAGTTTCCAATCTAAAACTGTCACGTGTGATTTACATGATGTTCGCGATCAAAGTGTGTCGATTATTGTTTGAGTTATTGGCGAATTTCGAGGCTAGAGTTGCTCACATTAGCATTGCATTCATATCGTAGCTTGAAAGCAGTTTGATAGTGGTGAAAAATGAAAAAAAAAAGTTGATGCTCAATTTGTGTCAAACGAGAAAACGAACACGAATTTAGATAGAATAATAATCGGTAAAGTGCGAAGTATGAAGCTTGACGCGCGCGCGCACATGTGACGGATAATTGATCGTCACATTTATTCACTCATTTAGTTCATTTGGCCGTACATTTCGTTGGTAGCTAACCAACGAATGAGCGACAAGCTAGCTAACTGTTTACAAAACCGACAACGGTCGATGTGTCATCTCGTTTGATTCGATTTTATGACGTGAACGTTGGTTGTGCGCCAAACATTGTGCGTTGTGGCATGAATTGTCGATTACGACTAGCTCATAATACACTTGTTAGTTGGAGACACACAGAGCCAATGAATGACGGCACTTTACATAATGAGTCCCGCGTTAGCAATGAACACAACATTGAATTGTTTTTTTGAACTATTCGTGTGTGTTCAGTGTGAATCGTCGCTTGTGCACGTAGCTTGCCACAACTTGAAAGTCACATAATATTGTTATTATTACAACATCTCTAGAGCTGAAGTCGTTGCTGTAGCTGAATTTGTGGCGGCAGCAGCAGCAGCAACTACAGCTTTGGTGGAATCGTGACAGTTGCGACGTCGATCTCGCTAACTACGAACACTACAATGTGTTCAGCGACAACAATAGCAATAGTTAAGTAAAGTTTGTCTCTTCATCAATCGCAAGTTGACTGCTGTCAGTCGGTTAGTTAGCTGGTTAGTCAGCAAGTGCTTTTGTTTGAGTCAAACACCGACAACAACAACAACAACCACAGCCACTGAACAACCACAACAAGAAAAAGCGTGACCAAGCGTTGTTTGGGTGCCGCTAGCTTGCTAGCCTGGCTACAATTGGGTGGTACAACAGCTTTGTAGCTTCCAAACTTCAATGTAGAGAAACCTACATAGCTCTTACATAAAGTACAGCTTGTTACTGCATAGTTCATGGAGTAACAGCTTACATGAGAGTTTTGCACATCACATCTCATTCACACATAGACACAAGCACACACATTCACATACACATCACACACACATACATACATACACGAGCAGACAAACTAGCGAGCAAGTACACACATTCACAGACAATTGAAATTGACTCGCCACTGGTATCAGTAAATAATCGGCGGTGCATCGAGTGTGCGAGAGAGCGAGCGAGCGTCTCATTCGACGAACACTCGGTGCTAGTTGTCGGCAACGTGGTCGTGGTGGTGGTGCCATCATCGTCGTCGCTGTTGTTGTCGTCGTTGATTGCACCTCAGTCTTTTGTTGCCCACTGTCATCGATTGTTCATCATCATCATCTTCGTTCATCATCAAAGATTTGTTGCTACCATCATTGTTTACCTCAAGTTTTATTCCCGATTATTCTTTTTTCTTTATTGTTCCTGTGAGTACGGACAATTTGTTGAAAATTGTTCAAAAATCCAAGTGTGCAAGTCTAGTCGAGCTGATCTAAGTTAATCAAGATAGCAGCTCAAAGATTGATGCTCAACAATTCTTCGAACATTCAATATATAAAGCAAGCAAGCCACTAAGCTTGCGATATTGTGCAATAGTGCAAGCGAGAGGGCAACAGACAAGAGCAAGTGTCGTCGAACAGCGACGAAAGAGCGCACGCACGCACGCACGATCTTGTGTGTGTGGCACACAACAACATGTCAGTATCCGGCACACAAGCTAAACAACAGGGCCAAGCAACCAAAGCCAAGGCATTGAGTGAGACCCAATTCAAGAACGGACACAATATCAGATACATTGACGACGCGGCCGAACAGCAGCAGTCGGCCGCACACGATGCTTTATTGACACAAGCGCCAACAGCAGCAACACCAACAACAGTAGAGTTAGGAGGTAGCATTGTTGTACCTGGCACTATCACTACCACAGCGAGCGGTCAAAGGTATCGCGAACGCGAGCAATGGAGAAGCAAGGCCGAATTCGTGCTCTCGTGCATTGCGTTCGCCGTCGGTCTCGGAAACGTTTGGAGGTGAGTTTCACATTGCCCATTGCTCATTTCATTACTTACAATCTTTTGCCTCGGCATATATAATCACACCGATGAGCAGATGACGATACATTCGATAAATATAATTGATTGATTGGTTGTGCAGGTTCCCTTATCTGTGCTACAAGCATGGAGGCGCCGCGTTCATGGTGCCGTATGTCGTGTGTGCCGTCACTACCGCCATTCCGATCCTGGTGCTGGAGGCCGGCATCGGCCAGTACTGGCAAACGGGAGGTCTGACCGTGTGGCGTAACGTGTGTCCTCTGTCTAAGGGCATCGGTTTTGGCTCAGTGGTGGCACTGTTCCTGCTCAACATCTATTACATCATCATTCTGGCGTGGGCCCTGCTGTACATGCTATTCTCATTTAGTTCGCCGTTGCCGTGGTCAACGTGCGGCAATTGGTGGAATTCGCCCAGTTGCATCTCGACGGCCAAAACCAACGAAACGTATTATTTGCGAACACACAACACTGGCTACAACAATTACAATACCGACATCACCAACAATTATGGTACATCGTCGATGGTTGCGAACACGTCATCGTCAACGTCAACAATGGCGCTCGGACGACGCTACGATTCAACGGTCGAATTTTGGGAGAACCGAATACTACAAATCACGCCCGGCATTGACAAGGTGGGCGGTTTGCAATGGGAATTGGCCGCTTGCTTGTTTGTCGTCTGGGTCGGATGTTTCTTTTGCATTTGGAAGGGCATCAAATCGACCGGGAAATCAGCATACATAATCGCTCTGATGCCGTACTTTTCGCTTACCATTTTGCTCATACGCGGTCTCACGCTGCCCGGCTGCTGGAAAGGTCTCGAGTTCTATCTGAAGCCCGATTTCTCGAAAACCCTATTCAACGCGGACGCATTGTCGGCGGCCGCCACACAGCTCATGTGGTCTTATGCACTTGCGTTAGGTTGCTTGACCGCCCTCGGTAGCTACAATCCATTCAATAACAATTTCTACAAGTAAGTTATTCCTCTCCCTCTCTCCCTTCCTCCACTCTCTAATCATAACACTACATGACATCAGGCCAATCTAAATGCTGTTGCTGGTTTTCTCCTTCAGACAATTGGTATTTGTGGCCACCCTGGACAGTTCGACGTCGGTATTTGCGGGTTTTGCCATCTTTTCGGTGCTCGGATTTATGGCTGAACAGCGCGGCGTGTCCGTGAGCGAAGTAGCCGAAAAGGGTCCCGGACTCGCATTCATTGTGTACCCGCAAGCGATCACACAGATGCCGTGGGCGCCATTCTGGGCGGTTATGTTTTTCGTCATGATTTTGTTGCTAGGATTCGGCAGTCAGGTAAGTGGTGGTTGGTGCCTGATTCACTTTCAACCGCACACTTTCAATAACACCACTAAACACCATATCCAATGTATGAAATTATGTATGTCTGCAGTTCATGTCAGTGGAAGGTTTCATCACAGCTGTCGTTGACATGTTCCCCGGCTATTTGCGTGTTGGCAAACGGCGCGAATGGTTCATCGGATTCACCTGCCTCATATCTTTCCTTTTAGGATTGACAATGGTGACACGTGGCGGTATTTATGTGTTCCAATTGTTCGATTACTACGCGGCCAGTGGCATGTGTCTGTTGTTCCTGTGCTTCTGCGAATGTTTTGCCGTTGCCTGGATCTACGGTGTCGATCGTTTCATGAACAACATCAAAGAGATGATTGGCTACAAGCCGGCCTTATGGTTCAAATTGTGCTGGAAATATTTTGCACCCACATTGTGTGCTACTATTTTGATCATGGAAATCAAAGACTCACAACCCATCAAGTACAACGACACGTACACGTATCCTGGCTGGGCCATCGCTATCGGTTGGGCCATGGCACTGTCATCGATCCTCATGGTGCCATTGTACGCCGCGTACGCGTTCCTCACAACGCCGGGCACCGTTCAAGAGCGTTGGACAAAGTTGTTGCGTTCGCCAGTGGCTGCGCCAGTCAAAAAGCCCAAGGGCGACGCAAGTGCCAACATATCGTTAACAGCGGCACCCAATCCATGAGGTCCAACAGTGTCTTATCAAGCGCTCATCGATCAATTTGATCGATTGAGTCGACTGACAAAGAACAAACAAACCGACAAACAAGAATCAAGCGACATAACGACGCAAGCAGCACGACGACGAATGAACTCGACTCGACTACGATACTCACTCAAAGCTAGGCGCCAACAATTTATTTTCACTTGATTCACACACAGTCAAACAAAGAGACGACGCCACTTAAAATCACGTCCATTTATTGGGAACGTGAATTTTTAAGTTGCTATTTTTTATGTTCTCTTTTTTCCGAGATCACAAATTTTTACTATTGCAAATTCACAAACAAAGCAAACATGTAAATAACAACAACTATACAATGATAATGACGACGACGACGACGATGACAGTAACAAAAAACAATCATTGTCTCCGAATTAGACCGACGACGATGATTTGAACGTTCCAATAGGCTATCATTGTACTAGAGGCGATGATGTGTGGTTCAATCCGTTATTTGACTTTGTTCTCAGCCGCTCGAATGGTGAAATATTTGCACCTTGTCGGTGGTTGGAATCGATACTTGTAAATATGATGATTTTTAAAGTTTGCTCAATCATATAACTATATGGCAATTAGAAATACATAATTAAACTTTACAGGCGAACTTTATGAAGCGATGTCAAATTGTGACTAATTTTTTGTAAATCTATCGTTCAATTAGCCTGAAATGACTATCAACAATAGACTGATGGTTACGATAAAGTGTTTACGATTCAATTTTATTCATAACAAGCTGTAATAACAATGTACGACGACGAAAAGTAGCTTCGTTACATCCTAGGAATTTCACTTTCCACCTTTCACCTTTTGAGATTTGCAATTTGTGTGAATCCACGTGGTGTTCAAGAATTGCACTCAATAATTGTGGCTGTCGAGGCAAATGTCAATTCTGTTTGTGCGTGTGTGTGTGTGTTTAAAAATAAATTATGTCTCACTTGAGCTGGTCAAGTGTGCGTTTTAGAGTATCTGCTCATCGAACAAACTCACATGAAGCATGGCAGTGAGTCAGAGTGTATTTCGTATGTCGCTGTTCGCTCCAGTTTGAAAGAGGATCTCAACAATCAATGTCTCTGGAATGATGTGTGTCATAATTGTGGATGCTGTTGCTGCTGCTGCCTTTGTTGTTGCTGATGAATGTGCTGTCGATAATGGTGACGATTTGCGGCCGAGCCCATGAATCGTGCCAGGTAAGCGCTGGTTGCGTGCAATGAGGCCGGCGCTAAGCGATGCTGTCGGACACGGTGCACGGTCGCATGTCCGTTGGCGCCCAACGCTTGCAATCCGCGTTTCGTCACAAACGACGGGCCGCCACCGCCTGAGATGTGTCGATGCTGTCGGCTGAGCAAATGGAAATATCGTCCATCAGGTTTGCGTGTTTCACTGGCCGTCGCAACAGTGGGTGTGACAGGTGAATCGCTAGGCAATACTGACATTGTGGTTGATTGTTGCAAGTTCGGCCTTACCGAAGATGAGCCGGCACTTGAGGTTGCAGAATCCACGCTAACAGGCGATATTGGAGTTGTGCTTGACGACGCCGTTAATGGCTGCTGCGAATGACCGCTTGCAGTGGTTGTACTACGCGAACCGGTCAATGTTTGTAACAACGTCTTGTAGACAGACAACTTCTGAGGTCCATTGACTTGTTGCTGTTGCAAGATATAGTTGTCGTGTGTCAAATGCTGACGTCGACTATGTGGCAACGACGAATGATGATAGGCTAATGGCTGATTTTGGTACAATTGTGGCATATTCTGTGACAATTGCTGATTGCCAGTGTTGCCAATCAGCTCGTAATGATAGATTTTGGCAGCCGATGTAGTGCTGGTGAGTGGTTCGTTCGTTCCAGAATGTTCGACCGAGTAAGCCAACGAAGACGGGCCTTCGGAAGTTTGCACAGGAGCCAGTGTTTGAGCGGATGGACTCTGTGGTTCCATGTTGACATCATTGTCGGAGTTCGAAATGCCTGGTCCTGCCGCTTCATTGGCTGCGCTGTCACTGGTGGCGGTGGTTGTGGTACTCTGATACGCTACAGACGGTGACAGAGACAGGTCGTCCGACGAAGCAACATTGTCGCTGCTCATCGGCACGGGTTCCTGCGAAGCTACAGCACTCGATGAATTGATTGCAGCGTAGTCTAGAGACAAGTTGATGGGCGCCAACGTTGTAGTTGTTGTGGTTGTAGTAGTTGTTGTGACTGGATAGACACAGTTCCTTTCGTCACTTCCATCTTTGCAATCCATTTGATGATCGCAGCGCCAAACTTCTGCAAAATTATCACAGAAATCATGATAGCAAATGTATTAGTATGTACTTTCAGCTAGCCAAGAGTGGACAATTGAAAGAATTCTCCTCTCAGGGAGAACCGTCAAATCAATTAAACATGTTGGGCACATGTGGCCAACGCTGATTATGAAAATTATCGACAGAATATCAAGTGGCCTTTGAAATTCCTTATGCATCACTCATCACCTCTTTCGACTTACTTGGTATGCAGATTCCGTTGTCACATTTGAAATCATTTTCGGTGCATTCTATTGCACATTGACAAGACATAAATAAGTTGATCAAGATTAGAATTCGATCGTTGTAGATTAGAGGAGTTTAGCATGGAAAAGCAGGTGTCTGTATTGATTTAAATGAAACTATGTACCTTTTTGTCTGCACCCTTGCTCGTCGGATCCATCGCGACATTCAGCTTTGCCATCACAAACCCAGCGCTACCAATTCACACACAATTGATGCATCAGAAAGATAAAATTTACAATTTGTGTTTGTGATGAATTAGATGAATTAGAAGGAAGGAACGTTAGATTATCGACTTATCGACATGATTGCTTGAGACCATGATGGGTAACATCATTTTCAATGTGTAGCGACCGTGCAATTACTACTTAGTCGATCAAGCAGCGCTTATCATTCGCTCAGAGCTGATTGCACTAATTGCTAAGATCGCTAAAGAGAGTCGCCAAAGCTATGAATGGCGTCAAGCATCTCAAGGTTCGAAGTGTTCAATTTCAAGTCAGTTCATTCGCGTGAGCACTGTTGATTGAATCTAAATAAAGAAGTGGTCAGCAGCAAAGAATTCAGCCGATAATTACATTGCAAGCGCTCATGAATATGTACAAACCTTTGGTATGCACCCGTTGCCGTCGGCACATTTAAACCTATCCGGTCCACATTGAGGTCTGGCCTCGCACGATTCCTCGTCTCTTCCATCTGTCGTTAATTTTTTTGTTTGTTCGTCAATGTCATGTGATTTAGTTTGATAAAATTGTAATGTAGTGCAATATAAAAAGAAAGAAAAGATTAATATATTGACAATTGATAACTCAATACATTATGGTAACGCTTTTGCTAAGCTCGATTTCTTCTATTTTTTGTTCTCTTAGTCTGTAGCCTGTTTGTATAAAATTACATTACAAACGATTATATTACGGCTCAAACACGGATGCAAGCTATCAGAGAAAAGAAAACAAACTGTCGAACTGTGAGTTGACCGACACAAGTGTGGATAGCAAGTGAAAGATGGCATTTGATTGATACGTCAGGTACCCTCAATTTTTGGCCATAAATCGTTCGGTGTCTCGCTTTCCAGTTGGCCGACTAGCAAGCTCGCTAGCTATTCAACCATCTGCACTGTCATTGAGTCAGACAGTTGGCTGAATGTTTGTTGCGACGTCTCAAATCGTATAATAAAACTAAAGAGGAAAAGGAGCGCTTTCGAATAAATTTTGTCGACTTGTTGCTGAAATTTGTGTACAAGATGCTGTCTATTTGTCGGTTTGTATGTGTAGGCAGACAGGTAGCATTGCTAACGGTGCCTGTCGGTTTTTTTGTCTCGCTTATGGAATCTACTCAACAGAATCTAGCAGTCGATGCAGTCCAAACACAGCCATCGACGATTGCAGTCCATCTTCGGAGCCAAATCTTCCAAGGTCATCGCTAGATCGGCACATTACTCGCATTGGTTGCTGCATTGCACTGATAAAATTTCAATATTAAATAAAGACACCAAATTCACCAGGTGAAATTGTGTCACCTTCAACCGGCTATAGTTTTATTACCAGTGGCGACAGTAACTTGAAACTTTCATCTCGCTCATTGAACTAAATGCAATGCAGCGCAATTTATAGTTAGCAATGGACAACATCTCACTGCCAGTCAATAACAGTCTAATAACGAGCTTCAAACTTACCTAAGCAATCGCGTTCACCATCACATTTCCAGCCTTTCGTCATAATTTGAAGTGATGTTTGAGAAAAGGAAATATTTTTCTGTTAGTGTCGTTCCTTGCTATTGTTTGCGGTATGAGACAGCATCACTAATAGTATCGACAGAGCTCCAATATATGTATGTTATGGTTGAATACTGACTCTTAGGAACACACTTTCCATCGCATTGAAACTCTTCGGTAGAACAAACTGAGTTGTACTCGCTATTGGTGTCTGTAAAATTTTATGTGGAACAAAATTCAGCCAATGTGTTGTTGCACGATCGATGATAATGATAATGTTCATAATAATAAGCACGTCGTGCGTGTTGTGGCGTGTTCATAAGCCAGAGCCACGATGACGAACATTGTCGAGGTACATCATGATGATGATAATAATGGTAATGAATAGGATAAACAGATGAAGAGAAAAGGTTAATTAATATTCTAGTGCAAATTAAAAAGAAAAGAAGGATAAGTTCGAAGTTGAAAAGTCAACTCTCAAACTCTAAAAGTGAACACCACCAGATATGAATTCTTGCTGATCATTATTCAAACGACCAACTGTTATTACGTTTGTGCTTAGCATGCTTCAGCATTCAACTGAGTACAAACGACGAGTTAACAACCAACGAAATATTTGAAAAGTTAGCAACAACAGCGGTAACAACGAAACAGTGAATGAACAACTTTCACCGCAGTCATGGATTGTATCAATGGATGAATGAACAAGACGTCAGATTTGCACTCCATGAGATAGTCAGTTATTATAATAAGCACAGTGTCTCTCATACAACTTTTGCTCTTGTCTTTGCAAAGTGGTATCAACACAGCTCAACTGTTTGCGAGAGAATTCTTTTTTCTTTTAGTCTTAAGAATTCTGTGGTCTCGCATTACTGCAGCAGAAGCGGCAGCAGCAACAGAAACAACAAATGGACCATAACTAATTGTGGTTACTTTCAAAAGTTACTACGCTCGAGCGAAGTTACTGCGCTCGTATACTCTTGATTATTCAATCTGTTTTTGCTGTCGTTGTTGTGCTTGTCATGTGTATTTGTGTGTTCTTTCAATTTACGAATATATGACGTTAACGAAACGGAATTGATATCTTCTGGCTTCGACATGTTCGATTGAACTCGTCTCTCGTCGAAACATTCGAAGCAAGCAGCGATAATGGTCGTTGATCCTGTTTGCACATTTAAATGCACATCAGACAACAGGGCAAAGCTAATCGAACGTTCATAGTAAGAGAATACATAACATTTGATGCAACGCAACAACAACAAGTGCACATGTCAATCGTCGCTCTCTTTTTTTTCAATCACCAATCTATCGCCAACCGCTCTCTTTTTCGCTATTTGATTGATCAATCTATCGACGTATCATCCAAATGCTATGGTGAGAATCATAGCGTTGAAAGAATCAGCCATCTGTGATTAGTCGATACGAGGTGAGTACGATTCGTAGCGAAACACCGTCGCCTCGTCAAACTCTGTGATCGTAATGTGAGACATCAATTAGAGATGACACGCAACGATTAATGGTACGATTTTAACTTCACTTACCTGTACAATTTGCCTCGTCTGCTGCAAATACACAATCGCGAACTCCATCACAGAGCCAGTGACCTGTGAGAGAGAAAGGGACATTCACATCCAGATTCGATGATGATGATGATGATAGGCGTCCATCCGTGCGTGCGTCCGTTTATTTGTTTGTTTTCGTTCCATCGGTTTCCGTGTATCATTAATGTTTGTTTTGATGCCGGTAAAATTAATGTTAAATTTATAGTTGTTGTTGATGTTTGTTCGTTCATTTTGTGTGACCACGTTTTTGCGTCGCACAATGATGGAGATGCAAGTGTTCGGATAAGAGAGAGAGAGAGAGAGAGAGAGAAACATTAAAGAGTTGAAACTGCCATAGCATTATTGAGCAGAAGCGCTGCTTTCATAATAATCTGAGATTGTAGCTTTGTGTGTGTGTGTGTGTGTGTGCAACATAAACGTTACAAATACTCTGGCAGGCATAATCTGAATGAAAATGTTAATATGAATAGTGATCGCTATTATTGACTCTCTAAACTAATCTAAACTTAACTCATCTCAATGATCGGCTCAATGGTTGTTGCCAATATCATTAATGTGTTTCAAGTTACATATGGCGAAGCATGCAATGTACAATCTGCACTGACAATCGGTGATATAACAGATGCTCACACACATTAGGAAGTGTCGCCACATATAACTAACCGGTAACGGGCGACAAGTAAAAGTGCCAATACTAGGCTGATGGCCATCCTGAAGTCAAAATATCTGGCTTTCGCTATCGTGCGTCTTCTTCGTGTGTTCGATGATATTGATAGCTCACCGTTCGAGCTAAGATTTGATTGCTGTTGCAGTATCATATTGCTTTTCTGACTACCTGTCGCCTTGATTGTGTTACATAATCACGCAACGCTAAGCCAATGAGGCTTGTTCGTCTGAGTTGCTCAAAACAACAACTCAAAATAACGTTTCAGTCGACGAAAACAACACCTGGATTCAAAGCCGAAAAAGATCATATCGCAAACACAAATAGTTGACTTTTTCTCAATTCTCGATTCAGGCTGCAAATCATCAACGATAAGCTTCGCACTGATTTCACGGCTCGCAGTTCGCAACAGCACCAGAGGTTTATCGTCTTTAACAGTCGGTCACCGGTTCGAATAATCTCTATGGGCATTATCACTCATGAAACTTATATAATGCAGCGACGTATATGCATGTAAATTATGCTTTCTCGTAATGCTGATTATTGGTTGACTCAATACATGTGCATAAATTCTTGCCGTTGAAATGATAGATGAGCGTTTCTGTCTGTTTTTGGTCAGTTGTGCATCCATTTTCGATCGCCGCCGATTACGCCAACGCATGGACTTTAAGGACTGCATGCTTGCTCGTATCGGCTCTTTTTAGTTTTGTTTCGGCGTTCAACACCGTCGCTGCTACTACCAATGCTATATCAATATATGATAATTAATCAAAACGAGCGACTAAAGCTGTGCTTGGCGCAAGCCATAAATCGAGCAGTCCAAGCTTTCAACTTTTTGTATATGACTGAGCTGATACTCTGTGCCACTAGATCTTTAAATAACTAACTCTTTTTGACTGGTCAGCATGAGCGTGTGATTATACTTACGTGGAATGCATGTCTTATCGGGGCATTTAAATTCGTCATGAGCGCACGTGTTGCCGCGAGCCAAATTCACGCACACATCGGGATCGTTGGAATCTGGATAGCGGCGACAGTCAAACACTGAAGACAAGGCCAATGTGGCCGGTATGTATTCGGCACAACCTTCAAGTGCGACACGGCAAAACTTCTTACATGGCGGTACGGCACGATTCGTTTCGGGATGACACGGAGGCTCCAGTAGCATGCATAACAATTGATCAAGGCGTTTGTTACACTGAGAGCGTGCTATAAAGCCAAAAAATGGCAATGAACGTTTTACCTCGAAGCGGTTGGTGTCGCCAATGATGTTTGGAAACACTGTTGTGTTGAATGGTAGAACGCGGGCGCAAAAGTTCAACGTACGCTTGTGACATTTGCCGGCCATTGCAGGCCACTGGTCGTGATACTGAATGATTTGACGTTCGTTGATAATGCGACGCTTTAGGTCTTCGCGTTCCTGCTGTTCACGATCCAATGTGGCGCGTGTTTTGGCGGCACCTGTTTGTTCGTACTGGTCGTCACCGTTGGCGTTCCGATAAGATGGTTCCATTTCTTCGCCGCTCGATGTCAATATTGAGCGCAGCGCAACGTCTGAGGCACTGCTCACCTGCTCCACTGGATTCGACGAATGACTTATGATGGCCGTACGCTTGAAACGTTCCCCATTTTCGTTCCATCCTCCTCTTCGTGCTCCACTAAATGTCTCGAGATCTCCGGAATGGTGGGCGTGGTGAATGGCCGATGATGCCGAAACGCTAATACTCAATGACAATATGATGTTTAGAGCGATTGTTGACAATAACAAACATAACGAAATTGTTGTTGGCAAGGTTGAGTTGACAAGATAAGATTTCGTTTCTGCTGTCGTCTGGCTCACTGAAATAATGCTAATATTTTTGCATCGATTACAGTACGATTGGCGTGTCGTTGATGATTCAAAGTCAGTATCGTAATTATTATTTATATCTAATGATGTCAGTGATGGCATCACAGATGCAGTGTTTCTGTTTGAATTGTCATTATCATTTTTACTATAGTTGATTTGTGATCCATTCGCCTGTTGCGTTGAATTGTGCGTGCAAACGCGCGCTGTCATTGTTCTATGACATTCGCCGTGCTCAGCTGATGCGCTCATGTTGTTGCAAAGTTCGCTCGCGCGCGTTGTCAACTCTATAGAACGTATACGTGATATAACGGGTTATAACACACGATAGAACGAACGCTATAATGGACTAGCGTTTAAGTGTTTATTTTGCTATGAATATTACGTCAATTGCAGAGTGTTTCTTTGAGTAACAATAATATTTACTTCTAGATATATGAGTGTATATTGTGATGAAAACTAATAAGTAACTGTTGGTTCTCTCAAGCTGGACACAATTTTTGAACAACTGAACAAGTAACAGCTTTGAAATAGAATGGTTTTTAGGTACTGATTTTTTTCTCGATATTCGTTCCGTCAACAACAACTGTAACGATGCACCTAGAGTTGTGTCAAAACTCAAACTGAGCTGTTGAGCAACGACTACGAATCTATTATATCATCACCGTCGTCGTAGCTGCAGAAAGCGATGATAAGTGTAAGCCTCCAATGTCGGAATGTATCACACAGACGCAAGCTCATGGCACAGCTCGAATCACCGCCCAGCTATGTTGAAAATTCTGCAAAAGAGAAGAAGAAGAAAGCGTTCTTTAGTCGCGCTATCAATGCTTGATAGCATTTAAGCAATGGCAAGGCGAGCACACAGTCGACGCAAATGCATTCATCGGTTACCTGGAACGAACGAACGCAGCACTACAATGAGAAGACCAATCGAGTTTTGCGAGAAAGCTGTCGCTGCTAAGGATAAGTTTGGTGGCTCTTGAACTCTCGACATTCATCACGAAAGAACGCTCAGCCCACCGTTAGTTGATGTCTCTTGAGTTGGACTCACCTGAACAACTCTTGCTTGCTATCTCGAATGCTAGAGCTCGGTTGCATCATTAACTCTCACCAACTTGTGTATCATTCGATTTATTTCAATGCTGTCTGGAAGACACCATCTACTGTGCAAAATATTATCACATTCCAACATATTCCACACACACACACACGCACACAACTATTACACAATCGCAATAGTTGGAGACCCTGAAATTGAGACGACTTATTTGGATACACAAATATCAAGATCACATTGAAAAGAGAAATTCATTGCACAACCTTAAATGAGAGTATAATTGAAGAACCTGGCTACATAATTCAATTTGATCACTCAATTGCTCGATCGGACGACAGAACAATTGAGCGCCAACGAGCGAGTGATGAAGAATTCAATATTCGGACGTTCAGATTTAGCAGTTAGCCATTCATTTCATATTATTTGTTATTTATTGTGTGTCAGTGGACAAGATTGATTGACTGAATTGCATAATGGAAAAGTAGTATAGGCATGCCTGAGACAAAACAGAGTTGAATTATAGCCATTATCAACTCTTCAAATATTTTTATCAAGCTCAATGTATGCCAGCGAGTGTTCGGCAATCAAAAAGTCCGAACTTGATGTTACTGATTTGATTTGAACGAAACAATTTTCAACACGATATTATTCTCACCGAAGTACCAACTTTCTATCAGAAATACCTCTTTAGCTCAGAAATGATAGCCATGGTGATGACGATGACGATGATAACGACGGCAAACGGCCTAGAAACAAAAATGAAATTAAATGAATTTGACGAGACAAATAGCCTGTTGGTACGCTGTGTTCACCTTGTTGCTGGATGTAATATATTAAATCCGTCCAGTTAGTCAGTCAAGTCAAAGCCAGCCGTAAATATGACGTCCAGAAGTTATAAGGATATTGCTATTTGACATACACACTCATGTATGTTGATGCTCGAAGAATCCAGTTAATATGATGGAACAACGACGAGAATAACGTATTTAGTGTCAGATAAAATGAAAATTGTGGCACTGCTGGTTGATACAGTTGCTTCAACAAAAGTATCAACCACAACTATACTAAAGAGCTGCTGTGAGAAAGCAACTGAGTGACTCTCGTCCATTAGCTTCGTCCCATTCCATGAAAGTGTAACAACAGTTCTAACATCAACAAGTACTTCAGCTCTCTAGCATATCGTACGCCACCAAATGCTGACGGACGTTCCTTGTAGTCATTCGTTGTACGTATGACAACAGCGCCAACGTATGTACCACCGAACAAACTAAACTATTATGCCTCGCCGTGATTGCTGTTGTTTATACCTTGTTGTTAATAACAAAATAATTCGTCTTTCACGGACGCACACCGTAATCTCAACTGCAACGAGATCGTTTGTAGGCGACAAACGATTCATGGCACCATACACTGTAACTATTTCAACGAGCTACATATCGAGATACAAGCGAAAAAATATGATGAGATGCGATGTAGCTAATCAGCATGCGAAGCTGCTTAGAAGTCAAGCTATAGAATTTAAACGCTTGTGCAATTATCGCTAGCTGCATTTCAAAAGCCAGCTCAATTCAGCATCAGCGCAAAAGTGAAATTCAACTCAAACTACTTATTCGCACCAACAGCAGATAGAAAATGCGCAATGTGAGGTGTCAAATGCACGCATATTTCACTGATAATGCTTTCGCATAAACAATCGCACATCAAACTGGTTAGTTTGATGCTCCAGTTGATGTCATACAGTTTTTGTTGTCTCATACAATTTGTTGCATGGGCAGCAAACTTTGTCTTAGTTCATATGACTTCAAAACATTAGCTTGAAGGTCAAGTAGTGTCCAGCCTCAAATTGCGTGCATTGATTATGGCCCATATCTGTGGTCATTTCTCACTTGCATTATGGAATGAGAAAATTAAGTGTGAGTCAATTAGTAAGACTATTAAACACAGACGAAAGCAGAGAAAGTACACTGCAATAACAGAGTATTTAGTTTAGCTTGGAACTGACCTAATCGAAACGAAATGAGACGAGAAAATAATGAGAGAACGCTGTGTCCTTAATTCTGCATCGTGCGAACAATTTATGTCACACACACACACTCATCGTTTAGATAAATAGATCCACAGATAACTATTATTATATAGTTAGTTTGATCGTTAGTTGAAGAGCCAGATAATGGACCCCTGTGAGATGACGTAACTAACATCTTAGAGATTATGTGACTGTGGAATTGAATAGGCCAGGGTTCGTCTGACTACATGCGAAAATTTATTGCGTTACATACAAGCAAGCAAGCACATACGCACACACACATACTGATTCAAAGGCACCTAATTGTCAAACACAGATGTCACGGTAGTAAGTTAAAGCCAACAAAATGACAAATGGTCCGTTTAATATTTATTTAGTTATAAACATTTTATCTTGGCATCTTGCATCGATGTGTGTGAGTTTGTATGTTCATTAGATTTGGCCGACAATGTTCATAGTTGATAAATGCTATAATTGTTACTTGTATTGATAATAATAGCTTCCCATGAACACTTGTTGAATATGCACAGATGTGTCCAGCTTCAATGTTAGTGATCAAACCAAGCATCATTGCAATGATTGTTATTTTTTCTACCAAGTGGTCAAGGTATGAGACCGCCGGCTGTCGATTCTACGAAACAGCCGACGGCACCAAAGTAGCCCTCATGCTCCAAAAACAGCGCTTTCATTTGCCCTTTCGACCAATAATCGACAGCGTACGACAGCAGTTTCATAGACAATTGATTGACACGCAAGAAGTTGCCCACAAACACCACATTGTCGATGCCTTCTTGCAAGGCACACATGCGTGCTAACGAGCCAATGTTCAGTGTGACCATGTTGAGCGTGGCACGTGCCAAATCTTGGCGCGTCACCAGCGCACGCTTGCTAGCCGACATCATGTGACCGAAGCTGGCAGCCACTGTGTTGCCGCTAAGCCCGAAGCGCGGGTAATCACCGCCGTAGATGTCGCGCACCAATTTGTCCACGTTAGTCGTGGTGCCGCCTTTAGCCAGCTCAATGGCTTCGTCGAATGTCTGACAGCCGGTCAGCAGGCAGCACAGGCCCAAGAATGTGCCTCCGCCAATGGATGAGCCGCTGATGCGACTATAGAGTTTGGGCGAGTACACGGCCAATATCGACACACCCGAGCCGATGTTGACCACGAGATAAGGATACGGACGACTGAAATCGTAAGCTTGCTTCGTGCATCGCACATCGTCCATGGCGTCACGTAAATAATAGCATTCGGTCGGGTAATTGGCATCGATATAATGAATGCCGTGTATCACAGAATCAAGCTCGTCGGATTTGCGCAATTTTATGCCCAGCTGTTGCTTAATATCGTCTTCAAATTTGTTGGCGCCACCGCCTGTGGCGCACACCGACTTGATCATGTTGGCTAACCCTTTGGACTTGGCCATGGCCAAGAATTCTGGCATTTGGCTGGTGGAAAAGCGCAAAAAGTGCAACGTGCCCACGCGCCCGTTGATACTGCACTCTGGCATTTCCAGGTGAGCGTCGCGCCGACCCGTCGTGCCATACGCTTTGGCCGATTTCAAGTAACGGCGTACGCGACGCAACACGCCCAGCTCGTGCTTGTTCGCGTGCTTCGGATCGAAAAAGACTATCTTCACCAATGAGCCGCCAACATCAATGCCAAACCACGGCATATACGGCTCGCGCTCAATGTCGGCCGTGGTGATGGCGTTGGATCGCTGATTGCACTGTCGTATTATCGTCAGATCGATCAATTTTCGATGCGAATAACACCCGCCACGGTGTTCTGCTGGTATATTGGCATTAGAAATATCATGTGCTGAAGCAAATATGTTATCTTCTCCCGTGTGAGCCATTGTTAGTACATTGTGATTAGTATTCCCATCAGCATCAACACTAGCATTAGCCTCAGCATTGTCATTAACTTTGACACTGGAATCGTCAGTGTCAGTGCCATCGTGATGGTCAATGTGAAATGTTCTCTTTCTGCTGTTGTTATTGGTTTTCTTGCGTTTGATGCCAAGATTATTGTTGCTGCTGTTGTTATTTGTGTAGTGCCGTAAATCGAGCCGGCGACCAAGCGACGCTGATGCTGATTTTGACGACCATTGCGCCGACGGATCCAATGTCATCATTGCCACTGCTGTCTTGGTGCGCAAACGACATCGAGTCGTTTGGTTGTCACTGATTGTTGTGATTGTTTTATTGTCTATCTGTTGCATAATGTTGCTTGTCAAATATCTTACTTGTTGATAATATTATTTGATGTGAATCACTTGTTTAATATTTCAAGACTATTTGCCTTAACATGAGTGAGTTTAACTCTCCAATAATAATAATAATAATATCACAGGACGGCACACAAACACCTGTTGGTTTGTTTTGATTTGACACACACACACACACACACACACACACACACACACACACACACACACACA